>BQNB010011605.1:17900-76034 GCA_026074375.1 Tanacetum coccineum
CGAGAGAAAAGCAATGGGAGAAGTTGACAATTTTTTTAGAGAGAGAAATTAGGAGAGAATCGGTTTTTGCTCTGACTACCATATTGAATGGTAAAATGTTTCCTTGCCATTATCATAAACCAACGACCTATATATACATTACACGGATAGGGCTTTGAGCCCAAGATAACTATGAATACAACTCATCATGACTAGGCCAAGATAACTATGAATATAACTCATCATGACTAGGCCAAGCAATAATGTTGATTGATATAGCAAATATGTTGATTGATATTTGCCAACTAATAGTAATGATGTACGTAGACAAAAAGCTTTCCTTTTGTTTTTAAAGAGCGAAAGTCTTTAAACAAAGCTGACGGAAGAACATTGGTGAGATAGTCCCGCATACTTGAAAACGAGATGGAATATGAAGAGAACCCGAAACATGACCTGCCTTAAACATGATCACGAATAAAGTTTTATATCAATCTTCAATAACGTTTTATGTTCGCTGTGTTGAACCGGGTTGGCAGACATATAAACGGCACTAACGTTATCACAGTAAACTAGACAGTAGCAAGAAAAGAGAGGGAGTGAAACTCAAGAAGAAGATAGCGAATGCATGCAGTTTTCAGCAACAATCATTAACAACTGCACTCGCATATTAGCTTCATCAGCACACAAGCGGGAGATGATTGTGTTGTGTCGTTTAGCAGGCCACGACAAAAGGTTATAACCTAGAAACACACAATAACCGAAAGTAACCTGCGAGTAGAGGGGCAACCTGCCCAATCAGCATTAGTGTACCCAACTAAAGAAGTATTAGCGGAAGCATATAGATGAAGACCAAGCTCAAGAGTGCCCTGAACATAGCGCAGGATGCGTTTGAGAGCAGCAAAATGTGGCTCCCTTGGATCATGCATATAGAGACAAACTTGCTGAAGCGAGTGCCGAGTACGATAGATCTTGGCTAGCTGAGAACAGGCGTAAGACAGCGCGAGTACCCATTTGCGCGAGACGAGAATGGCGATATAAATAGGATCCTGAGTGGGGGGGTATGCTCAGTGGGGGGGGGGGGGGGGGGGGAGGCAGAGGGAAAGGGGGGGGGGGGGGGGAACAGTGCTCAAAACCATTAGGGAAGTGGTTTCGATGGGTGTTGGCATAGGAACGCCGTCCAGCCACCCCCGTTGGTCTCAAGAATCAATCTGGGTGTTCGAGACGGGTTACAATTAACCATATGAGCACGTGCAAGAAGATCAAGAGCATACTTCTTTTAAGACAAAAATAAACCTGTAGAATGACGAACATCAAAAATTCCAAGAAAATAATTACAGATGCCCTAAAATCGTCATGGGGGGGGATTGTGTGTCAGGTGTATGAGGCGTGGGCTTTTAACAAGTTGAGAGTTCGGATCACAAAAAAAAAAATCCCCTTAAAAATTTTTAATGTAAGCGTCCTAACAATCTGTTGAAGTAGAGCGTAGAGGGTGCCCTGAACATAGCGCAGGATACGTTTGAGAGCAGCAAAGTGCGGCTCCCTCGGATCATGCATATAGAGACAAACCTGTTGAACTGCATAGGACAAATCTGGGCGAGTAAAGGTAAGATACTGGAGCCCCCCTGCAAGACTACGGTATAAAGTAGGATCCTGAACAGGAACGCCGTCCGGACCCAATTTGGAGTCAGTGTCAATTGGTGTCCGAGACGGGTTACAATTAACCATATGAGCTCGCTCAAGAAGCTGACGAGCATACTTCTTCTGAGACAAAAATAACCCTGTAGGATGACGAACAACAGAGATGCCAAGAAAATAATTAAGTGCCCCGAGATCGGTCATATCAAACTCTTTATGCAAAGAGTCTACAATCTGCTGAAGTAGAACTGGAGAAGAAGCTGTGAGGATAATATCGTCCACATATATAAGTAAATAAGCAACCTGAGAACCCTGTGTATATATAAACAATGAAGAATCACACCGACTAGGAGAAAAACCAGCCCGAGTGGCATAACCTGCAAACCGCTGGAACCAAGCACGAGGTGCCTGTTTCAAACCATACAAAGACCTCTGCAAAAGACATACATGATTAGGATAACGAGAGTCAACAAAACCAGGGGGCTGATGCATATACACTGTCTCAGATAAATCACCGTTAAGAAATGCATTCTTAACATCAAGTTGGTGAATAGGCCACTGTCGAGACACAGCAAGGCTAAGAACGGTGCGAATGGTGGCCGGCTTAACAACTGGACTAAATGTCTCATCAAAGTCAACACCGTGTTGCTGATTACTACCGTTAGCAACAAGTCGAGCCTTATAACGACTCAAAGTACCGTCAGCATGAAATTTATGCTTAAATAACCACATAGATCGAACCAAGTTAACATCAGACGGCCTTGGAACAAGAATCCAAGTACCATTTTTAACTAACGCATTATACTCATCATACATAGCATTACACCAATTAGGGTCTTTTAGAGCAATAAACGGAGATTTAGGAATAGGAGAGAGAGATGAAGTGTGAAGAGAAAGACGTTCGATGGGTTTGACAATACCCGATTGAGACCGTGTGATCATGGGATGAGTGCGGGGTGGTTCATTAACTGGGTTGGTATTGGTTTGTGGATTTGGTGGATCGAATATGGGTGGTGGCAGCGGATTGTTTTGGGTTTGGGTTTGAATGTTGTTTGGTTCGTGACTAGTGGGCTGGTTGGTGGGGAAAGTTGGGCCTGGTGAATTTGGGCCGGTGTGAGGAGGACTTTGGGTTGGATCGGTAATTGGTGGAGCAGTTGGGATGCTCGTTTGGTGTGGGATGTTTGTGGAAGGATTAGGAAGTTTGGATGCAAGAGAAGTGAGGAGGGGTGAACGTTGAGTATCGAGGAAGGTGTAAGAAGGTGGCGAGGAAGGTGTCATAGATTTGTAAGGGAATTGTGTTTCGTCAAAGGTGACGTGTCGGGAGAGAATAATTTTGTTTGTCTCGAGGTTAAGGCAACGAAAACCACGATGATAGGCGGGATAGCCTAAAAAGATACATGGTGTGGCACGCGGGGCAAGTTTATGAGGTGAGTGGAGATGAGGGTAGCATAGACACCCAAAGATGCGAAGGTGCGAGTAATTGGGTGGTTTGTTGAAAAGGCGTGTGAAAGGTATATCGTTATGGATTGCGGTAGATGGTAAAAGGTTTAGGAGATAGGTGGCCATATGGAGGGCTTCGACCCAAAAGGTAGGGGGAGGTGTGCTTGAAAGAGAAGAGTACGAATGGTATTATTAATTGTTCGTATCATTCGCTCCGCCTTGCCATTTTGTTGGGAGGTTTTTGGGCAAGAGAATCTAAATTGGATGCCATTTTTGGCAAAAAGGGTGTGGAGTCGGTTATTATCGAACTCACCGCCATGATCACATTGGAAGTTTTTAATTTCACATTTAAATTGATTTTTAACATAGTTGCGAAAATGCAAAAATTTATCAAACATGTCAGATTTAGAACGAAGAGGATAAATCCATAGAAAATGAGAGAAATGATCAAGAAATAAGACATAATATTTAAAACCACTAGAACTAATAATGGGAGATGTCCATAAATCAGAATGAATAATATCAAAACAATGTTCGACAATAGAATCTGAACTATGAAAGGGAAGCTTCACATGTTTGCCAAGTTGGCAAGCGTGACAAATATGTGAAGATTTTTCTTTATTACATGAAATAAAACGACTAGAGACAAGCGAACGTAGCACTTGATCACCCGGATGTCCGAGGCGTTGATGCCACGTGGAGGCACTTGTCGAGAGAAAAGCAATGGGAGAAGTTGATGGCTTGGTAACTGGATAGAGATCGCTCGAGCTGTCACATCGAAGGAGGATATGACGAGTCAAGTAATCCTTCACAGAAAAACCAAAGGCGTCAAATTCAATAGTACAATTATTGTCCCTAGTGAACTGACGAACAGAAATGAGATTTTTAATTATATTGGGGGTTACAAGAACATTATGAAGATGAAGTGGGCGATGATGGGAAGGAATAATGCTATGGCCTGTGTTGGTGACGGGAATAGACTTGCCATCACCAACGTGAACAGATGGAAATAAGCGTTTATCAAAAATGGTACTTAAATTACTTGCATTAAAATTTAAATGAGAAGAGGCACCTGTATCCATGTGCCAAGTCGGGTCTTGCAGCGGCATAGTGCTAAACGCACTTGGTAAAGGAGTAGGTTGGGATGCATAAATAGCCGGAGCAGGACCGAGTATACCTTGACCGGGATGCGGCAATCTGTAATGCTTTTGTGGTGTAAACTGTTGAGCAACATTAGTCTTGTAGGCCACATATTGGGCTAGGGTACATGTGAACATATTGAAATACAATCGGAGATGATTTGAGATTACAGTAGTCGAGAGATATAGAGAGAACTTAAGGAGAGGGTCGACTTTTTAGAGAGAAATTAGGAGAGGATCGGTTTTTGCTCTGATTACCATATTAGAATTGGTAAAACTCCATTGAAATGCTAATTGATTTCCCTAATTATTATTGATAACAACTATCCTATATATAGGATACAAGAGAACATTCTGGAATGATTACCATGGGCTTAGGCCCAATACAAATTAATGAATAATAAATGTCTTGACTTGACTTGAATGTTTGAATGTTGACTTGACTTTCAATGTTGACTAATATAAACAAGAGATGAGATAACTTGTTGACGAGATCGGCTCATCGTAGTATTTCTCTTATAGAAATATATTAACGGAAAAGTAAAACCAGTGTTACAAAAAGTCATTAACATAAAGAAACCCATAGAAAGAAGTAATCATACATTGGTTTGTGAATAGCCGGTACAACATTTTGTAACAACAATTTTTAAACCCTTCATGAGGAAATTTGTGTTGCTCTTTTTTGATGATATATTGATATATAGCCCATGTTTGGAGGATCATTTAAAGCATCAGAGATTAGTGCTTGAAGTTATGTTGTCTAATACCCTTTATGCCAAACATTCCAAATGTACTTTTGAACAAGGTGGAGTATTAGGGCCATTTGATTTCTGCCAAGGGAGTCTCCACGGATCCTTCTAAGATTCAACCCACGAAGGATTGACCATTCTCAATCAATGTGAAGCAATTAAGGTGTTTTTTTGGGACTAACGAGATATTATACGAGGTTTATAAAGAACTATTTATTGATTAGCCATCCACTGGCCAAACTATTTAAGAAAAACTCCTTCCATTGGAGTGATGAAGCTGAAATTGCATCTGTTAACTTGAAAGAAGCGATGATGACTACTCCCGTGTTAGCTCTTCCAAATTTCAACAAGGAATTTCTAGTTGAAACAGATGCTTATGGTGTAGGTATTGGTGCAGTACTAACTCAAGATGGTCATCCAATAGCATATATGAGCAAAGCTTTGCCACTTAAACATCAAGCACTATCCACATATGAAAAAGGAGTTTTTGGCAGTACTACCAGCACTAGAAAATTTGAGGGGATACCATCTTGTTTGAAATTTCAAAATTGAAACATATCACTTTAGTTTGAAGTATATGTTGGATCAAAGACATACAACCCCTTTTGACATAAAATGGCTACCTAAACTTTTGGGTTTTGACTATGAGATCAGCTACAAAAAAGGGAGTGAAAATGTGGCTGCTGATGCTCTATTAAATGTGAACAATGGATCAGAATTGTGTACTTTAGTCTTGTCTACTATTTTCAATTCCTTGTTGCAGCATATTCGAGAAAGTTGGACAGAGGATGAGGACATACAAGCTGCTTTGACTAAGTTGCAGAATGAACCAAATGAGATTTCTAAGTACACATGGGTAGATAGCCCGTTGAGAAGGTAGAGAAGATCGGTGGTTAGGGATAAAGTGGCACTCAAACAACAGATCCAACTATTTTTCATCATCTTTCATTATCTTTAAACTGAATCATCATCCTCCTAACACACAAAAGTAATTTTAATCGAAAACAATTTCCAAAAACGATTTTGATCACAAAGAATGATGAGAAACCCTGTTACGAAACGGATCGATATCAAAATATATAAAACCGAATCATAAATCTAAAAATCAAAGATCAATTTTTACGATTCATAGACAAATTTTAGTAGTCCATTTTAATGTGTAAACTGATTTTGTTAAACAACATCGATTTATAAATAGTTTTTTTATTCAAATATCCAAAAAAATATATCGAAATTAATATCATCATCGTCATTGTCTCATTGATTATTATAATATCATGAGATTCAATTTGATTTGTTGACGTCTAAATCTAATGGCTCGGTCGACTTTCTTTTTTTTTTGCAAATTCCATTATATGATCAAAGATTATTATTATATGCCAAATGAAATTTGTACCCTTTTATTTAGGGTTGTGCTAAACGAACACTTTATTTCCACTAACCAAATACTTAGACTAGGTAATAATTACAAATTGTAATTTTTTAGATTGTGAGTTCTTTTTCTTGCTTTATGGGACCCCTCAATTACTTTCTCTCTCACACAATTCTTTTTAAAAATTTGTCACTCCTTATCTTCACAACAACTCTTAGCTGACAACCGAACCGAGTTAATAAATAAATTATTTAATAAATAAATTAATATGGTTAAACTTTACAAATTTTAGGAAAATGCCATCATTTATTTAGGCCCTTGATTTTCTCATCTAACAGCTACAATCATGTCTGACTTTTTTTATTCGAGCTATGTTAGAGTCATATAAATTTTACAAAACAAAATCTTAATGACTATTGGTTACAAATATAAGATGATTTTAAAAGAAAGAGAATACTACATATTTACATGACACATCATTATGTGATTTTTTTAAACAATATATGTTTCTAACAAATTTCTTTTTACAATAAGATGTTATTTTATTTGAACTTGTGCCTTCCCTCTTAAAGTGTAATCGTTCAACAAATAAATAAGTTTCTAACAATTATTTCAGATCCCGTTCTTATTCATTGATTTCCCTAATAATTGTACTTGTTCTTTATTTCATTACTGATTTCTAGAACAACCATATCACGGTACTAAACAACCATATCACGGTACTTATAGAAAATCGAAGCTACAAATTCACCAAATGACAAATGGCGCAGTCAAAATATTCAAAGTACATTGCAAGACTAGATGGAGTGGGATTAATGCCTCACCATGTGAAGGCATCCTCACTCGTGACCTCACAAAACATCAACATGTGACAGGGAAAGGTGAGTGGGCAACATTCGGCAACCGTGCCCTTCCTTTTATTTTTAATATTTTTCATTTGGTTTGTGAGTGTGTGTGAAGTATTTAGTGGGATATATTTTGCATAAAGTGAGTATTTTAATTAAATCTGAGAAATTATGACCAAAACAGGTGAAAGTTGAGAGGGAGTGAGTGGAAAGAAAAAGTTAAAGTGACTCCTAAGATTAAGCTGATGTAAATAGTAAAGCAAGATGACCACCCCTACCCGCCTTAAGGGGATAATGTCTAGAAATACATTAAATATTATGATATCGAGTGTTTGACGCATGAGTTTTGGGAACATACTCTGAGAAAAATGTTAGTGATGATCTCATTTCAAAATCAATCACAGTGTTCATCTTAAAGAACAAGGGGAATGACCAACTCCATAGACGGGCGGATTTATGTGCATAGTGGGGGGTGTTTTGGGGTGGGGGGGGGGAATCAAATTGTTGAGAACACACAAAGTATATAGAAAAAAAAAAGATTAATTGGTAAAGAAAATGGCCGGTGCCCCCATACAAATTGTAAGAGTGCCCTCCACACTCTAAAAGATTATCAAAAATCAAAGTGTTTATAAGCGTCAAAACTTACGTAATATTTTATGGTTGTTTTATTTACTCGTCGAAATTAATGGGAGAGGAAGAATTAGGGAAGAAGGGGTTATTTGGTTGTTGGGAAATGTGAAAGTAGATGTGGGAAGTTGGGTTGGGAGTGGGTCAAAAAGGACAAAATATTCAATCCGTTAATTAATAATCAAAACCCTTTTATCTTTAAATGGTATTTTCCTCCGCAATGAATTTTTATGCTTACAAGTTTAGATAAAATGTGATGATTTTGTTAAATTTTGTTCTTAAGTGTGCTAAATTAGTAAAATGAAGTACTATTATTTATGTAGGTTTTTGATTTGTTATGTTAGTAGATCACAAATTGGGTAGCTGTTGTAAGCGTTATGAATTTGATATTGTTAACCGGTACCTTTTCATTAGAAGTAGTTAATGTTAGTTTTTTCTATCTATACTAAACATTGGATTAGAGTACTTTTTGTTCCTTTTAATTATCAAGGTAGAGTAACTTTGTTGTTTTTAATCACACCCGATCCGACACGACTCGTTTTAAGTTACACTAAAAAAAATTATTGCTCGATGCCCCCGTGATCAAATAGATATACATATTATGAGATAAATCACGCCTAATGAAATCCAACATATGTAAAAAAGCTATCCGGAATCATTAAGATCGAACATGAAGTCCTTTTTGTTGGATTATGTCCATATATAATAATATATGTCCGGAAATTGTTTCGAGCCTATGGGGACGCACACGTTAATACGTAAAACAATAATATTAATATATTAAGTGTAATATTTTAACAATGATAAGTAAACAATCGTTAAATAATTTATTACTTAACGAAACATTACTAATAGTCATTAAAAGTTAATACAAGGACTAAATAGTAATAAGAAGGAAATTAAGTTCGGGTTTTGTCTTTTCCTACCCTTAGGCGGTCGGTGCACTAATCCCCCAAGGATTAGTAGTGCTTGACTTGCAAGCCAAGTCTTGTATACTTATATAATGAATCCTTGATTCATTATTTAGGTTACACATTCACTTGCTAGAAAATATCCCTAAAACCTCTCTCTTTTCCTCTTCTTTTGTTCGACCGAGTTTTATAACCCAAAAGGATTTCGGGTTTGGTTCGTGCGATCAAGAAAACACCAAGGGGTGTTCGTTCGACTTGTAAGATCAAGAAGAAGGGTTTTGTTTGCTTATCACAACTAGTACTAGCATACACTATTGTTTGCTACGAACGTATTGTGTGTGTTGATATAAAGTGATATAACTTTGATCCTTTTCTTCTTGATCTTCCTCCTATCTTCCTTGATTCTCCATTCTCCTTTCCTTCTTCCTCTGTGCTCTTCATGCTTCTCCCACCCCCCCCTCTTTTCTTTCCCTTTCGAGCTGCTCCTCTCCGTAGCCTTTGTTCGAACCGGTTTTATAGACCAAAGGTTCCCAAGGTTTGGTTCGTGCATCAAAGACTATTGTTTGCTACGAACGTATTGTGTGTGTTGATATAAAGTGATATAACTTTGATCCTAGTGGTTTGCGCGTGGTATTAGTTTTATACACACACTTATATTCAAGAAGGTGTTTTCGTTAATTGCTAAAAGGTACACGTTTTGATCATTTATTAATTATATATTCTATACGTGTTCTTATTTTTTCAACTGCGTATTCGTGTTGTTTATTTGGTTAATTAGTTCATATATCCCAACAGTGGCATCATGAGTCATCGTATAGAATTGTAATTACAAAGAAGTAAAATTAGACAAAATTAGGGTTCTTGGAAAAATTTTGAAGCCCTTTGGGCGTATGCAATTTTAAGGTTTTAAATTCGATAGTTTAATGTGTTAATTGATCGGGTTTGATAAATTATTAATTGTTAATTGATTGTTTATGCAATGATGATGATTATAAAAATATAGACATAAAAGTGAAAATTTTTTAGTTATTCGAATTGTTTGATACAATGTTACTAAAATATTTGTAAAATATTCATGGTAAGAAGAAAAAATTTGAAATTTTTGTGGTAGATCTGTTAGAAATAAAGAAATGTTCTACTTGTAAGCACTATTATAAAGTGCAGAGACTATTTGTGTCAAGTTAGAAAAGTTTAGTCAACAATCTAATAAGGCTATAAATAAGGTATTTATGTCATGGTTAGATGTAACAATTTCATTTTAATCAAAAGGCAAGTTAGGTATTTCTCTCTCTAAACACACACTTTAATCTTCACACACTAGTCATCAATCAAGGTCTTATATGCTTAATAAGATCCACGACTCAGTAGGCTACAACTTTATAATTTACTGTAAAAGCTGGGGAAGACCCTAGCTATGTCTTGACGAGCCTGGAGTCGACTGAAATTTTCTATCAACTTTTATGTGCTATGTGGTATATATTTATATATGGCTTATGCAATCGAATATGTCGATGTATGTGACCCGATTTATTGGAAAATGGAGCCTTATATGAATATATACATAGTTTAATTATTAGATAATTAGAATCATCATTAATATTTGCATGAGTTAATTGTTAAATGTTTAAATAAACGTTATGTGTATTAGTTGTTGTTTATATAGTTTTTGTTTTATTAAGTGTTGACTTGTGAGAAAACATAAGGGTTTTTCGAAAAATAAATTTATAAACATGACTAATAGCTATGAAATAAGATTTATTATAAACTATTAATTGCATTGTCTTATGTGTCAAATTGTGTTCGGCTTACATTCGATAATCATAGCCTTCGAGTTTCCCACGACGAGACTTGCAATTTAATAGGTTTATAATGTGTTTCAAATTAAAGACTGAATTTTATCAATGACGTAATTTGTATTAGTGGATAATTAGGCCCAAGCCCGGTTTGTGGGCTTAAGGTTCATTAAGGTTTGCTCATGTAACCTCTATATAAAGTGCATGAATAATAATCATAACCCACGGGGTTTTTATTGTCTAACATGATATCAGAGCAGGTTTGATCCTCAGACCTAAGTGACTACGTTGAGCTGCCTCCCCTAAACTACCCCGTCAATAAACGCCGATCCCTAAAAAGACCAAACCCTAAAAGTCATAAATTTTTTGGGTGCTAATATTGGTACCCTCTCTGGCCCGCTAAAAAAGTACCAAAAATGTACAAAGATTCCTTTTGTACCCCCTTTTTACAATGCAACGCAGTTTTTTATCAGTTTCTGTTACGTAATTTTTAACAGTTTCATACTTTTGACCTGTTAAACTGTATATTTTTTGTTTCGTTTTTTCCGTGTCACAGTTTTATAGCATATATAAAATTATAAAAATCAAAAAAAAATAAAAAAAAATCATAAAACATGGGGGGTACAAATGATTTTTTTGGGGGGTATTTATATCATGAGCCAAATTTTTTCTCCAATCCCTAAAATTCACATACGGATGCTGGCAAGCAGGTCGAATCTCCTGCTAGGTTTTGATAGTGACGATACATGCTACTCCCTCCGTCCTTAAATAAGTGTCCACTATTGACTTTTGAAGTCAAACTTTCACAACTTTGACCTTAATTATTTCTTTTTGTGTTATATAATACCTTGATGCAAAATATATGAATTGATTGAGTTTTAAATGTATTTTCATTGGTATAGTTTTCATTAAGTATTATATAACATAAACAAAATAATTTAAGGTCAAAGTTGATGAAAAAGACTCTAAAAGTCAATAGTGAACACTTATTTAAGGATGTAGAGAGTATAACAGCAGCATAGTTTGTGGTGACAATGTATACCTTCGTCCCTAAATAAGTGTCCACTATTGACTTTCGAAGTCATTCTTCTTCAACTTTGACCTTAAATTATTTTGTTTGTGTTATATAATACTTGATGAAAATCATATCCATGAAAATACATTAAAAACTCAATCCATTCATATATTTTGCATCAAGTATTATACAACACAATCAAAATAATTTAAGGTCAAAGTTGAAGATGAATGACTTCGAAAGTGAATACTGGATACTTATTTAGGGACGAAAGGGGTATATCGCAGAGAGAATATCAAGCTTTTGGGTCCCATCACTTCTTCTCATGAATGGTGCGAAAAGAATTATGTGTATTCTTCTTATATTGCTACGTGTTGTTTGAAGTGGGTCTAGGGATCAAATCTATCATTTTTTTATGTTAAAAAAAAGAAAAAAAGAAGAGGTTATAGTTGTTTGTAAATAATTTTATTATTTATTTGTGTTGGTGATTTGTGTTAAGGTCACAAATCAGCATGATTGTTATTTGTGCTAAGGTCACAAATCCACACAATCGTGATTTGTGTTATGGTCACAAATCCACACAATTTTATATTGTTGTTCGTGCTTCGGTTACGAACCGGTTCATTTTTTTACGTTAATGTTTTGTTTTGTTTTATTTCTTTTTTTCTAGTTTACTACTCTAGTCCGAGCTTTTGCGATTTCGCCGCTCGGACTGCGGGAGAGTATTAGTGGATAATTAGGCCCAAGCCCGGTTTGTGAGCTTAGGGTTCATTAGGGTTTGCTCATGTAACCTCTATATAAAGTGCATGAATAATAATCATAACCCACGGGGTTTTCATTGTCTAACAATTTGCATAAGTACTATTTAGTTTCAAGGCATATCACCAAGGGTTTGAGGTTTATATACTCTATAAATCCCTGATATCTTGCAATTACTTAGGAAGCACGAATGGTCTAGGGTTTAAATGGTTTTTAATTATTCTTTAATCTTTTCCTACGATAAAATAAAAATTTTTTAGGTTTGAAAAGACGTTGAATCGCCAATTTTTAAAAGTAGCACTATTTATAAATTAAATGTATAGGAAATAAGTGATATCATAATAAATAACTTAATTGAGTAAAGTTTTTATTAAAATTTGTGATACGAAGATGTATGCATGCTTCTTCGCACATATTTGTCACGTCAAATAAAAATACCCTTTTTAAATAAGTTGTTGCCATCCAATTTGTAAGAACACTTGCAATTGCCTTTTACATCACGTGAGGCGTATGTAGATTGCAACCCAAGGTGATTATACACTTTTCATGATACGTTGGTGTTACATAATCACAGTTCTTGATTGGACGACTTAATCGAGTTAAGTTGGTGAGACTTTATGCTCGAGGCATAGATGGGATAAAACATGCTTACCAGTATATTAATGAAATAAAGTAAGGGGCTATTTCTTTTTATTTCTTGTTTGGAAAGTCTGTCGTGTTTGGAAATGTTTGTCCAGTTTGAAAATATGAAGCTTGTCTAAAACCTCATTTTATAAAAAATTCTTGAAAGATTGCAAACCTTTACACATTATACTTCTATTAAGTTGCGTAAACTTACCATCATATTCATGTATAAATGCAAATGATATTTGTGTTTGAAAATTATTTTTTTATAAGAACATCAAAAGAGTTTTTTGTCATTTTTAACTTTTGATTAGAATGAAACTAGTAATAAAATGTATATCTCCTAAAGTCATGGTCACTAATAACGTTATGGTCGAGGTAGTGGAAGTGTGATGATGGACGAGCGGCGATGGCCGACAATGTGATCTGTGAATAGAAGAGACCCAAGTAGAGATGGGGTTTGTGTTTTTGGTTTAAAGATTAAAAGACAATGAAAATAAAAGGGAGAATAATTAAAACTTTTAGGTAAAAATATTTCTTGGATGGGGAAGCCTTTAATTTTTACTCCCTTTCACATTCAGGATTTATGTTTACAATAAGCAAAAAAGAAACACAAAAATTTCCTGTTTGCATCCAGTTTTGTTACCATTCAGGACATTAAGTAAAAAATAAACACCCCCTAAGTCCCATAATGTTCTCGCCGGTGGCAATTATTGACCGTCAATTACCTTTTGAATACACCATTGCTAGCAGATCAACTGATGTGATGGTGGTATGTCAAGTTGGATCCTAGACCTTAGAAAATTAATTGTTTATATATTTACACATGGGTAGTCAATTTTCTTCAAGGAGTATTATCGAAAATACTTAATTCTTGAACTTTTATATTTTGTAGATGGCACATCCTATTCAAAACATAAACCATTTGGCTTTCAGGTCGATGTTTGAAAGAGAAAAACTTTTTGGTACTAATTTCAATGACTGGTTTCGTCAACTTAAGCTGTTCTTGAGAGTTAAAAAAAACGTATGTCATTGAACAACCTATTCCCCCTGATCCTGCTGCTAATTCCGAAGTCCAAGTGCTTACGGATTGAAATGCAGTATATGATGCTCATAATGAGGTTGCTTTTCTTATGCTCGGAAGTATGACTCCTGAACTTCATAGATAATTTGAAAGCTATTCACCTTATGAGATGTTTCAAGAGCTTAAATCCATGTTTGAGAAACAAGCTGGAGTGAAGCGGTTTGACCTAATCCAAACTTTCCATGCTTGCAAACAAGAGGAGGAAAAACCAGTTAGCTCATATGTACTTGATGAAGGGATGTGTGGAGCAACTGGAACATCTTGGTTATGTGCTCCCGCAATATCTTAGTGTTGGTTTAATCATGAATGGCCTCACTAGTGATTTTGCTGGATTTGTAAAAAACTACAATATGCATAACATGGGGAAGACAATTGGTGAACTACATGCTTTGCTTATTGAGTATGAAAAGGGTTTACCTAAAAAGGCTGCTACACCATAAGTAATGGCGATTCAAGGTGATAGAATTCAGAAGGCCAATAAAAAATCGCAAAATGCTAAAGGTAAGGGTAAAGGGAAAAGAAAGGGAAAGGATAAACCAGTTTATATCCCTAAGCCTAAAAACCCTAAACCTTCTGCTAAAGAGCACCCGGCAAAAGATGACACCTGCCACCACTACAAAGAGGTGGGTCATTAGAAGAGGAATTGTCCTGTTTATCTTGCTGAGTTGATTAAGAAGAAGAAGCAAGTTGGCACTGCCAGTTCTTCAGGTATCTTCGTAATAAAATTATTTTCTTTTTCTAATAAATCCTGGGTGTATGAAACTAGTTGTGATACTCACATTTGTAACACAACACAGGGTCTTAGAGGAGTAAGAAAGATAAAAAAAGAGCCCTCTATTTGTACGGGGGCAATGGTGTTCGTGCAAAAGTAGAGGCTATTGGAAGTTTTGACTAAGTATTACCTAATGGCATAGTGATTTGTTTAGACAATTGTCATTATGCACCTACTATAACTAGAGGTGTTGTTTTAGTTTCTCGTTTGGTTGACAATGGTTTTATCCAATGTTTTACGGATGATGGAATTTCAGTTTCTAAGAATGATGTTCTTTATTTTAATGCTATTCCACGGGATGGTATTTATGAAATTGATATGCTTAATCTTGTGCCAAATGTTAATTCTATTTATAATGTTATCAATAAAAGAGCCAAGCATAACTTGGACTCTACTTATCTGTGGCACTGCCGTCTTGCTTATATAAGCAAGAAACTTTTAAAAAGCTGCAACATGATGTGCTTTTAAAGTCAACGGATGATGAATCCTTTGATCAATGCGTGTCTTGTTTATCAGGGAAGATGACAAGGAAATCGTTTTCGCATCGTACTGAAAGGGCGACTGATCTTCTTGGGCTAATACATACTGATGTGTGCGGTCCACTTAGACATGTGTCAAGACAAGGTGCTAGCTACTTCATTACATTCACGGATGATTATAGTCGTTATGGTTATGTTTATTTACTTAAACATAAACATGAAGTCTTTAAAACATTCAAGGTGTTTAAAAATGAAGTAGAAAATCAACTCGGGAAGACTATCAAATCTCTTCGATCAGATCAAGGTGGCGAGTATATTAGTCAACAGTTTAAAGATTATCTAAAAGCTTGTGGAATTGTCTAGCAGCTTACACCTCCATACACACCACAACATAATGGCGTGTCAAAAAGGAGGAATCGTACCTTGTTGGACATGGTTCGATCAATGATGAATCTTACAACTCTGTTGTTATCCTTTTGGGATTATGCTCTAGAGTCTGCTACACGCATTCTCAATATGGTTCCAACCAAGAAGTTTGATAAGACACCATATGAACTATGGAATGGAAAAGTTTCTAATTTATCTTACTTAAAAGTCTGGGGTTGTGAGGCTCTTGTGAAGAGAGATACGCCTGACAAACTCCAACAAAGATCTGTTAAGTGTATCTTTATAGGATACCCAAAAGAAACAATGGATTACTATTTCTACTTCCCACCTGAAAACAAAATTGTTGTTGCGAGGTATTGTTAGGAATATGAAAGTATCGACCACTTCCATGAATATCGTTAGATAGCTCGTATAGTAATATTTGAAAACTAAGTAGGCTAGTTAGCCCAAGGCCCATGGAAAGCCCATGGATGCCAAGGCCTTGACCGGCCATACTAAGTATTTAAACCATTTCCATGCTATGGAAAGGGTATTGGTTGTTTCATTTCACACATAGTAATTCATATTTTTCTCTCACTAGAAACAACCTCCCACTCTCTTTCTCTCTATATATTTATTCATAGTTCTTTGTGTGATTAAATATTACTTAGATTCTACAATTGGTATCAAGAGCCATGGGGTGATATTGTTTGTGATTGTGTTCGTTTTCTACTCGTCTTTTTGGTTCGAAACTTAAATTTTTTTTCATTTTTTGTGGGTTTAAAAACCATAAAGATTACTACTTTCTTCTTCATTTGTCTTAGTATTATCTAGTTGTACAAGGAAAACCTTGAAAAATACATAAAAATCTTTATTTTTTATAAGTTTTGGTTAGAAAAGTACTTTTGTGTCCAAAATCTAGATTTAAAAATTTTTGTGTTAAAAAGTTTAAAGTTTGTATTTTTAAGGTTCTACTAGGCTTAGATAGGTAATTTGTACAAGAAATTTTGAGTAAAAACATCAAAAAGTGTGTCTTTTAGTGTTTTGGAAAAGTTGAAGTTCGTGTTCTTGAAGGCGAATTAGCAGTTGTTGAAGGCGAATTAGTGTTGTTTTCTTGCAGGCGAATTAGCTCTTTTCTTTTAGGCGAATTAATTTTTCTTCACAAGGCGAATTATCCTTTTCTAGTGCAAGGCAAATTATCACTTTCCTTCTCAAGGCGAATTAATTTCTTCTTCACGAGGCGAATCATCTGTTTCTAGTGCAAGGCGAATTAACACTTTTTAAGGCGAATTAATTCTTTTTCTTCACAAGGCGAATTATCCGTTTTCTAGTTGAAGGAGAATTAATCTTTTTCTAGTTGAAGGTGAATTAATCTTTTTCTAGTTGAAGGCGAATTAATCTTTTCTAGTTGAAGGCGAATTAATCTTTCCTAGTTGAAGGCGAATCAATCTTTTTCTAGTTGAAGGCGAATTAATCTTTTTCTAGTTGAAGGCGAATTAATCTTTTCTAGTTGAAGGCGAATTAATCTATTATAGCCGAAGGCGAATTAATCACTTCCCAAGACGCGGATTAATCACAATTTGAATTATACGGTTTATTCCTTTGATTTGTAAAATACTGTGAAAAGTTATTTTCCGGTTTAATCAAGAGTTGTAAAATCCCGTGTATTCATAAGACTTAAAACACTTAAAACCAACTAACTTTAACATAATTACTTCTTATCACTGTCCGATCAACAAGTAATCTTTTCACATATCAACAGAGTAACAATGTCTACTCTTGTTGAATTCATGATACGCTCTGGTGCTGAAAATCGTCCACCAATGTTGGAGAAACACCTGTATGATTCTTAGAAAAGCAGAATGGAACTTTATATGCAAAACAGAGAGGATGGAAGAATGATACTTGAATCAGCTGAACATGGTCCACTCATTTGGCCTACGATTGAAGAAAATGGTATGACTAGGACAAAGAAATATGAGGAATTGTCTCCAACTGAGAAAATTCAAGCTGATTGTGATCTCAAGGAAACTAATATCATTCTTCAAGGACTACCATAAGATGTCTATTCTCTTGTTAATCATCACAGAGTTGCCAAGGATCTATGGGAAAGAGTTCAACTACTAATGCAAGGTACCTCATTAACAAAACAGCAAAGGGAGTGTAAACTGTATGATGCATTTGATAAGTTTGCTCACATCAAGAGGGAATCATTTCATCAGTATTACTTGAGATTTACGCAGCTGATCAATGACATAACCATTTACAAAATGAAATTGGAGCAATTTCAAGTCAATACCAAGTTCTTAAACAGTCTTCCACCTGAATGGAGTAAGTTTGTGACTGATGTCAAACTAGTAAGAGATTTTCATACCACCAAGTCTGATCAGCTTCATGCATATCTTGAACTACATGAACTCTATGAAAATGAAGTCTGTATTATGCGTGAACACAATCAAGATCCACTTGCACTAGTTGCTAATCATCAAATGACACCATCACACTTCAACACTTATCAATCCTCATACAACAATCCTTAGTTCCAACAACAGTTTTCACCATCTCAGTCTCCTCAATATGGATCAATTCATTCCACATAACACTACTCAACTATTTATCCATCCACACCTCATGCAATCACTTATCCGTCTACACCACATCCTAATGCTTACTCATCCACAGTACATCAAGATGCTTGTCCACAACCACAATCCATTCCTCAAATTGAATACACTGTCTCCACAGTTAATCATTAAACACATCTTGCTGAATTTCCTCAAATAGACTCTGGTCTAGCAGTTCTATGTTTAAGCGAGGAGATGACCCTATTGATGCCATTAATAAAATGATGTCATTTTTGTCTACTGCCGTCTCATCTCGTTTCCCTACTACCGACAATCAGCTAAGAAATTCTTCCAACCCAAGACAACAAGCAATTATTCATGATGGAAGGGTGCTGTTCAACCAGTTCAGAGGAGACAAAGTTCATTTACTACTGGTACTTTTGGAACAAGGGCTAACAAATCAGGAATAGGTGGGAATAATTCAGGTCAACAAAGAGTTGTGAAGTGTTTTAACTGCCAAGGAGAAGGTCACATGGCAAGACAGTGCCCAAATCAAAGAGGAAAAGGGATGCTACATGGTTTAGGGATAAAGTTATTCTGGTTGAAGCACAAGGATCTGGTAAAGTATTAAATGAGGAGGAATTGGAATTTTGGCAGACCCTAGAGTTGCAGAAGGTCCAGTTACACAGACAGTCATTACACACAATGCAGCTTATCAAGTAGATGATTTGGATGCGTATGATTCTGACTGTGATGACTTCTCTACAGCCAAGGCAGTTCTTATGGCCAATTTGTCTAGTTACCTCACTCTGAACACACTCAAAATGATATTCTAAATCAAAGTGTGCAAGAGATGCAGTATTCTGAACAAACTCATCTTGTGAATTATCTAGAGAATGAGATAACAAGTGATAGCAATATCATTTCTTATTCTCAGTATCTGCTTAAAACACAAAATGCAGTTGTTCATGATACAAATTCTTCTGTACAAAATGATGCTATGATATTATTTGTGTTTGAACAACTGTCAAATCAAGTAACTAATTGTAACAACATTAATAAGGACAATCTAATTGCCAATGAATCCTTATCTGCTGAGCTTGAAAGATACAAAGAACGGGTAAAATTGCTAGAAGAAAGACAAAATGTGGATTTAAGTACTCGAGAAAAGCTTATAATGGATGATATAATTCGGGAGAAAAATGCACAGTTTGCGGATTTTGAAAAAGAAATTAACTATCTTAAACAAACTCTTTCTGAACAATCAAAGGAAAAGGAATTGTTAACAAAAACATTTAATGTTTTCAAAAACGAATCCAAGGAAAAAGAAGCTAAGAATATTGATAAAGAAATTGCTTTGGAAAAGAAAGTTAAAGAACTGGACAATATTGTTTGTAAAATGGGTCAATCCGCGCAAACTGTGCATATGCTCACGAAACCACAAGTTTTCTATGATAACAACCTAAAACAAGCTCTTGGTTTTCAAAATCCTTTCTATCTTAAGAAAGCTCAGCAGATTAGGCCAATGCTTTATGATGGTAGTGTTATTGCTAAGGAAACCAATGTGATTTCAATTGCTGATTCTGAAGAGACTTTGATGCTTGAGGAAGAGAGTCGATCAAAAATGCTTTTAAAACAAAGTGATCCAATAGTCTTAGAAAAGAAAGTTAACATTAACCAATTAATTATGCTGAGTTAAATCGATTATCTGAATATTTTGGTAAACGTTTTGTCCTACAACAAGAATTGACTGATGAACAAGCTTTTTGGTTACAAACTTCACACCCTAACACTGACCAATCTGCTTCTTCGCCTGTCAAAATTGATGCTCCTTGGGAACTTCCTAAGGTAAGCCTGATTAATACAAGCCTTAAAAAGCTTAAATATCATCTTGTCCATTCTGAACAAACTCATCTTGTGAATTATCTAGAGAATGAGATAACAAGTGATAGCAATATCATTCCTTATTCTCAGTATCTGCTTGAAACAAAAAATGCAGCTGTTCAGGATACAAATTCTTTTGTACAAAATGATGCTATGATATTATTTGTGTTTGAACAACTGTCAAATCAAGTAACTAATTGTAACAACATTAACAAGGACAATCTAATTGCCAATGAATCCTTATCTGCTGAGCTTGAAAGATACAAAGAACGGGTAAAATTGCTAGAAGAAAGGCAAAATGTGGATTTAACTACTCGAGAACAGCTTATAATGGACGATATAATTTGGGAGAAAAATGCACAGTTTGCGGATTTTGAAAAGGAAATTAACTATCTGAAACAAACTCTTTCTGAACAATCAAAGGAAAAGGAATTGTTAACAAAAACATTTAATGTTTTCAAAAACGAATCTAAGGAAAAAGAAGCTAAGAATATTGATAAAGAAATTGCTTTGGAAAAGAAAGTTAAAGAACTGGACAATATTGTTTGTAAAATGGGTCAATCCGCGCAAACTATGCATATGCTCACGAAACCACAAGTTTTCTATGATAACAACCTGAAACAAGCTCTTGGTTTTCAAAATCCTTTCTTTCTTAAGAAAGCTCAGCAGATTAGGCCAATGCTTTATGATGGTAGTGTTATTGCTAAGGAAACCAATGTGATTTCAATTGCTGATTCTGAAGAGACTTTGATGCTTGAGGAAGAGAGTCGATCAAAAATGCTTTTAAAACAAAGTGATCCAATAGTCTTAGAAAAGAAAGTTAACATTAAACCAATTAATTATGCTGAGTTAAATCGATTATCTGAATATTTTGGTAAACGTTTTGTCCCACAACAAGAACTGTCTGATGAACAAGCTTTTTGGTTACAAACTTCACACCCTAACACTGACCAATCTGCTTCTTCACCTATCAAAATTGATGCTCCTTTGGAACTTCCTAAGGTTAGCCTGATTAATACAAGCCTTAAAAAGCTTAAATATCATCTTGTCCAATTTGACAATGTGGTTAAAAAGTGGATCAATCTCGATGCTTTAACAGTAGGGGAATGGGGGTTTGAACACGCTAAAGCTATTTTTATGAAAGAAATAATTCCATTTTTAAAGACTTTAAAAGACATATTTTAATGTTTTTGATAAAGATTTTTTAAATGAGATTACAGAAGCACAAATGGTTTTTAACAAGATGGAAGCTGATGTTCAACAGTATCATATAGTCAAACAGTGTTTTGAAATTCAAAAGAAATAATTTTTGCTTGAAAACGAGCGACTCTTAGATCAAATCATTTCTCATGATATTATGAATATTGTTGTGAATTCTTTGATGGATATAAATACATCTGTGAATGTGAATTCTTCTGTTGCTATGAATAATTCTGTGAATTATGTGGAAATGTGCAACAAGTGTCTGGAACTTGAAGCTGAGCTTATCAAACAACACAACATGGTTGAAAAAGATGAGTATAATAAACTTTCAAAAAGATTTTATGAACTTGAACAACACTACATTTCTCTTGAAATTGCAATGCAACTCAATAAAGAAATTTTTCAAAAGAATAACACATCTGTGAACCAAACTGAACCTTCATTTGATCAACTGTTTGAATTGAACAATTTGAAAGCTGAGCTTCAAGTAAAAGACACAACAATCGAGAAGTTGAAGGCAAACTTTAAACGTTTGAATAAAACTTTCACCACAAACAGTGTGAAAAAGGACATAGATGAGATTGAGGCCATCAACATAGAACTGGAACATAAGGTGACAAAACTAATTGCTCAGAATAAGCATTTGAAACAGACTTATAAACAACTCTATGATTCAATTAAACCATCATGTGTTCGGACTAAATAACATGTTGAATCTTTGGTAAATCAATTAAATCAAATTTCTGTTGAAATTATTGATTTAAATGCTCAACTCCAGGAAAAGGTTCTTGTCATAACATCATTAAAAAATTAATCTTAGGAAATTCAAAGGAAAAGACATAGTTGACAATGCTGCCCAAGTGTCAAATAATACCACTATTGCTCCAAGAATGTATAAGCTTGACGGAGTAACTTTGGCTCCTAAGGATACGAATAATAGGGAAACTCACGTATACTACCTGAAGCACACTATGGAACAAGCTATTATTCTAAGGGAGATAGTTGAACAAGCTAAATCACTAAACCCTTTAGATAGTGCATCTTACTCTGCATGTAAGTATGTTAAGCTGATTCAAGAGTTGCTAGAATATTTTAGAGATACTTGACCTGATATTCACAAACCTAGTGAGAAATTAGTTGTTGTCACGCCTAACAACAAAAAGAAAACATTTAGGTTTGCTGAACTAGTCATATCATCAAGCACATCCCAAACAAAGACCAAACAGACCACTATCAATTCTGTGTCAACTTCTACAGGGGTAAGCTGGTCTACTAAATCTAGTAGGTCAAAGTCTACAGATAATACAAAGAATGATAGGATCATGTAGATTTCAAGTAGTACCCAGAAGAAGAATAAAGTAGAAGACCACTCTAGGATAGTTAGGTCTAGTTTGAATAAATCGAATTGTGTTGTTGAACCATCTGGAAATGCAAATGTGCAGCATTCCAAATTAATACAAATTCTGAGCTAATGTGCGTTAAATGTAATAGTTTTGTGTTTGATGCTAGACATGAATTGTGCTTCCTTGAATTTGTTTCTGATATGAATGCGAGTTCCAAATCTAAGTCTGTTAAGAAAGCTAAAAAGAAAGAAGAATGGAAACCTACAGGAAAAGTGTTTACTAAAATTGGATATAACTGGAGACCCACAGGAAAGACTTTTACTTTAGTTGGAAATGCGTGCCCTTTAACTAGGATTATCACTACTAATAAAGTACCTCTTAGGTAACCCATTCCTCTAGAAGTAATTGCACAAGAATCTGTAGTAACTAAGGTTTATACTAGGAGACCTAAGGTACCTAAAACTAATGGTTCTAATAACAAACTTAAGATTGTAAAATCTGTAATTTCTAACAAAACAGAACCCGATACATCTTGGGGATCTAATACTTCAGTTTCTCCATCTTCATGGTCTTTCGATCTCAGGTTGTCCAAATTGTTTTATAGTATTTGGACTCCAAATGCACCAAGCACATGACTGGAGATCGCTCTGAGCTCACTAAATTTGTTCATAAGTTTCTCGATACTGTCAAGTTTGGTAACGACCAGATTGCAAAAATTATTGGGGTATGGTGACTATCAGATAAGGAATATCACTATTTTAAGGGTTTATTATGTGGAAGGGTTAGAACATAATATATTCTCTATTGGTCAATTTTGTGACTCAGATCTTGAAGTAGCTTTCAGAAAACACACGTGCTTTGTTCGTAACTTGGAAGGTGATGATTTACTCTCAGGATCTAGGATACCAACCTTTATACATTGTCAATGGGGGATATGATGGCGTCTTCTTCAATTTGTCTCTTGTCTAAAGTCTCAAAGACCAAATCCTGATTATGGCACCGACGATTGTCACATTTGAACTTTGGTGCTATTAATCATTTGGCTAAAAATGGTCTCGTACGATGTCTTCCCAAATTGAAATTTGAAAAAGGTCATCTGTGTTCGACATGTGCTATGGGCAAAAGCAAGAAACAATCACATAAACCTAAATCTGAAGACACCAATCAGGAAAAACTATATCTTCTACACATGGATCTTTGCGGGCCTATGCGTGTTGCAAGTATAAATGGGAAAAAGTACATCCTCGTCATTGTGGATGATTACTATCGGTTCACATGGGTGAAGTTTTTAGCATCAAAAGATGAAGCTCTTGATTTCATAATCAAGTTTTTGAAAATGATACAAGTTAGATTGAATACGCATGTCAGGAAAATTCGTACAAATAATGGAACTGAGTTTGTCAATCAAACTTTGCGTAGCTAATATGAGAGTGTTGATATCTCTCTTGAAACATCGGTTGCGCGATCTCCACAACAAAATGGTGTCGTTGAAAGGTGAAATCGTACTCTTGTTAAAGCCGCTCGAACAATGTTAATCTAAGCAAAAGCTCCTTTATTTCTATGGGCCGAGGCAGTCGCTACCGCATGTTACACCCAAAACCGATAAATTATACGGTGCCACCATGGAAAAACTCCTTATGAGCTCTTACATGACAAAAAACCTGATCTATCTTACCTTTATGTCTTTGGTGCACTTTGCTATCCAAACAATGATAGTGAGGATTTGGGCAAACTTTAAGCTAAAGCTGATATAGGCATTTTCATTGGATATGCACCCAAGAAGAAAGCTTACCGTATCTACAACCGAAGTACCCAAAAAATCATTAAAACTATCCATGTCGATTTTGATGAGCTAACGGCAATGGCTTCTGAACAACTCGGTTCAGGACCCGGGCTTCAATCCATGACTCCTGCAACATCCAGTTCAGGACTCATTCCAAACCATATTCCTCAACAACCTTGTATTCCACCACCTAGAGCTGATTGGGATCGTTTGTTCCAACCCATGTTCGATGAATACTTTAATCCTCCAACAATTGATGTCTCTCTAGTTCCTGTTGCTGCTGCACCAAGAGCTGCTGATTTAGCCGATTCATATGTGTCTACATCAATTGACCAAGTTGCTCCATCAACAAGTATCCCATCAACACAAGATCAAGAACATTCTCTAATTATTTCTCAAGGTTTTGAAGAATCACCAAAAACACCACATTTTCATGATGATCCACTTCACAAATCTCTTCATGAAGACTCAACTTCGCAAGGGTCGTCATCTAATGTGCGACCAATCCACACTCTATTCGAATCACTTGGTAGATGGACTAAGGATCATCCTATAGCAAATGTAATCGGAGATCCTTCTCGTTCTGTCTCCACCTGAAAGCAACTACAGACTGATGTCATGTGGTGTTATTTTGATGCCTTCCTAACTTGAGTCTAACCAAAGAACTTCAAACAAGCAATGACTGTACCATCATGGATCGATGCAATGCAAGAAGAAATTCATGAATTTGAAAGGCTAAAAGTTTGGGAATTGGTTCCGTGTCCATACAAAGTCATGTTGATCAATCTAAAATGGATTTACAAGGTCAAGATTGACGAATTTGGCGGGGTACTAAATAATAAGGCAAGACTAGTTGCTCAGGGATTCAGGCAAGAGGAGTTACACCGGTTGCAAGAATAGAGGCCATTTGTATATTCGTAGCAAATGCAACCAACAAGAATATGATGATTTTCCAAATGGATGTAAAAATGGATTTCTTAAATGGCGAGCATAAAGAAGATGTCTACGTTTCTCAACCAGAAGGTTTTTTTGGATTAGGATAACCTATCGCATGTGTATAAGCTTAAAAAGGCTCTCTACGGTCTCAAACAAGCACCACATGTATGGTATGACATGCTGTTAAGTTTTCTCATTTCACAACATTTCTCTAAAGATGCAGTGGATCCTATACTCTTCATACGGAAAGCATGAAACAACTTATTACTGGTATAAATTTATGTTGATGATATAATATTTGCATCCACTAATACTGCTATGTGTAATGAGTTTGCTAATCTGATGACCACTAAGTTCAAGATGTCGATGATGGGGGCAAATGTCATTCTTTTTAAGATTACAAATTTCTCAAAGTCCTAGAGGCATATTTCTAAACCAGTCAAAATATGCTTCTGAAATAATTAAAAAATATGGTATGCTAACTAGTGATTCTGTAGACACACCTATGGTAGAAAAGAGTAAAATGGATAAAGATCTACAGGGGACACCATTTGATGCTACACTTTACCATGACATGATTGGATCCCTCATGTATCTGACATCCAGTAGACCAGACCTTATTTATGTAGTCTGCTTATGTGCCCGGTATTAAGCAAAGCCTACCGAAAGGCACTTAAATGCGGTTAAACGGATCTTTCGATACATAAAGGGAACCATTAACATGGGTCTCTAGTACTCAAAGGATACCAGTATGTCTCTAACAACATATGCAGATGCAGATCACGCGGGGTGTCAGGACACTAGACGTAGTACATCAGGAAGTGCTCAATTCTTAGGTGATAAACTTGTTAGATGGTCTTCCAAAAAAAAAGAGCACTGCAATCTTGAGTACAGAAGCGGAATATATTACCTTTTTTGGGTGTTGTGCTCAAATCCTATGGATGCGTTCACAGCTAACAGATTATGGATTTCAATTCAATAATATTCCTCTGTACTGCGACAAAAAAGTGCGATTGCTCTATGCCGCAACAACGTACGACACTCAAAAGCCAAGTACATTGATGTACGATACCATTTTATAAAGGAGCAGGTAGAGAATGTAATAGTGGAACTCTACTTTGTTTGGATGGAATATCAACTATCTGACATCTTTACCAAACCCTTGCCAAGAGAAAGATTCAATTTCTTGATCGAAAACTCGGTATGAGAAGCATGTCTCCAGAAACGCTAAAACGTGCGACGGAAGAAGAGGACGAGTAAAGGTGGTTACTCGCGGCATATCCTGTATCTTATGTACATAAGAAAACATAAAAAAACTTAAAAATATTTTTCTTTTATATAAATTCTTCAAAAAGAAAATTGAAAATTAAAAAATCAGAAAAATGTAAAAAATATGTATCTCTGGCATGTCTTCTAAAAATCGATAACATTTACGACATTAGAAATGTTATTTAATAATGATATGAGGCTGTAAATGAAGTTCGAGCAGAAGTTCAAAAGCTTTTAAAACATGCCAAATTGGCTTGCTATTATTTCTAATAGCAACCCGGTCATCATCTTAAAGGCAAGTATTTCAAAAAGAAAACTTAGCCTAACAACGAGAATTTATTCTCGGGCATGGTCTACTTTATGACCATGCAAAGGCTTATGATTACTTTGCATCACATCCCGTGCTTCCTATATTCCATGAGTGTACGTGTTAGTGCGGTTATGTGTTAAAATAACAGAAATCTTATTTTTTATGGTGTTGTTTTCAAAAATAAGACATTTATATCTAAAAGTCATCTGAAAATCTTTTTCAAAGACATTTGACCACTCAAACAACGACTACAGCTCTTTCAATAAGAAAACAGGTCATTGTTTGAGGGGGAGAAATTGTTAAATATCTTCTTCATAAAATCAGTTTGTGAGAAAGGAAAAAGGTTTTAAACAATAATGGGTTAACAATTAAAGGGAGTTATTAAGTTTAGCTTATGTGAGCCTTAACTGTTATGTGTTTATGCCTTTTAGGGAATAGGTAGCAAATTGTTAGTTGCTATGCATCGTAGTTAAAACTTTAGGGACTAAATGTGCCAATAGTTATACTATGTTATGCCTAAGTAAACTTAATAATGAAAAATGCATAAGGATTAGAAAGTCATGTGGCATTTGTGTTAAACTTTTAAAGTTCAAACATAAACACCCCCACCCTCCCGTTCGTCTCTTACTTACACACAAAACCCTTTTAAACTTTTCCCTCTTTTAATTCATATACTCGAATCATTTCAAACTCAAGAATCAGACCATATTAAGCTTAAGGTACAACTAAGAGTTTGTTCTCTACACCCTGAACAACATACTTCTCAAAAGAATTAGGCTATAACACACTTTTGAGTGCGAAATCCATAGAAATTGATATAGGGTTCTTCAAAATCAAAAGTGTTCAAAACCCTAAATTGATTGAGGGGTTTGGTTCGTCCAAGGGTGTATAACACTCGTTTAATCCAGTTTTTCAGTTGGTTAACATATGAATATGTTTCTCGTGATCCTTGTATGAGAAAATTTGGTTTATGGGTAGAACATGTAATAACTTAGTGGGTTTGTGGTTAGTATGTGTTAGACTTCATTCTTGTATGCATTTGAACCTTCATATCCTTTGTATATACACTAATAAAACTTATGTATGTGATTCGTGTTTTCGAGTTTCGGTTTTGACCTTATGCAATTTTTTGAAATAAGAGGCGAATTAGTCCCTCCCCTTAGGAGGCTAATTTGTCCTCTTTTAGGAGGCGAATGAGTCCTTCTCCTTTAGGAGGCGAATTAGACATTTCCCTTAAGGAGGCGAATTAGTCATACTCCTTTAGGAGGCGAATTAGTCTTTTCCCTTAAGGAGGAAAATTAGTCATTCCCTTAAGGAGGCAAATTAGTCATACTACTTTAGGAGGCGAATTAGACATTTCCCTTAAGGAGGCGAATTAGTCATATTCCTTTAGGAGGTGAATTAGTTATTTCCCTTAAGGAGGCGAATTAGTCATATTCCTTTAGGAGAAGAATTAGTCATTTACCTTAAGGAGGTGAATTAGTCTTATCTCTTAAGGAGGCGAATTAGTCATATCCTTTAGGAGGCGAATTAGTCTTTCTGCTAGGCGAATTAATATACTCCTTTAGGAGGCAATTTAAAACATAATTTAGGAGGCAAATTAAAATTGGTTAATTTTGCAATCTAAACCAAATTTGATAAATGCATGCCTGTTATTAACACAGCATGCCGTATAGTGTCATATATAAACTTAGTTATATATAAACTGTATTGGCAAACTCTTAGCATAATCATGACTTCCAAAGCTTAACAAATTGAACTAGACAATGCCCTAGTTGCTCTAGAGAACCGTCATGTCATCGGAAAATGTAACATGAGGATCAATCTAGGAATGAAGCCAAAGGAACCTACTTATCAAGTAGTGTTGGATGCCCTTGCTCTTACAACATGCTATCCTGCATTCCTTATCACTACTGAAGTTCCAGTCATTTACATGCATCAGTTCTGGGCTACCGTCGATAAACATAAGGCATCATATCGATTCAAGATCGACAACAAGAAGTTTTCTGTGAATGTTGAAGTGTTTAGAGATATTCTCAACATATGTCTAAGGATTTTAGGTCAAGAATTTGATGAACCCCCAACTTAAGAGGAAGCTCTATCTTTTATCCGTGAACTTGGTCATTCTGGAGAAATCAAATACATCATTGATGTGATTGTTGATCATCTGCACCAACCATGGAGAACCTTTGCATCAATCATCAACAAATGTATCTGGTCTTGATAAGATTCGACTTTCATGAGTTCAAATCCTATAAGGAATGTACTACAAGAATAATCTGGACTTTGTTGCTTTAATCTGGGAGGACTTGGCTTACTAGATTGATAACATAGATTCTAAGAAACAAGACAAGATGTTCTATCCTAGATTCACAAAGATAATCATTCACTACTTCCTCACAAAAGATAAGTCTATCTCAATGAGGAACAGAATGTTCATGCACACTGCTAGGGATGATAGCGTACTGGGTATCATAAGATTCGTCTCCAAACATGCAGACACTCAAGTATATGGTGCAATCCTTCCTGAAGCAATGACAAATCAAGCCCTGTTGGACTCTGTTGCTTACAAGACTTATTATGCAATTGCTTCAGGAGCTGAACCTCCAAAGTTAAGGAAAAGTCAAAAGAAATCGGATTCAGCCATCTCATCTGAGGAATCTCCTTCCAAGAAGAAGTCTACTAAAGCTAAGAAATTTACTGCTACCAAACCTAAACTGACTAAGAAGAAGGCACCGGTTAAGGCTGACAGAGGAAAGGGTTTGAATGTTCTCTCAGAAGTAGCACTTTCTGAATCTACTCAACTCAAGGAGGTTGCCAAACGAAGCAAGAAAGATTTCCACATTTCTCATACCAGTGGCTCAGGTGATGGAACTGATTTTGAATCAGGGGTTCCTGATGAGCAACATCACAAGACTTCAGGTACAGATGAAGGAACTAGTACTAAACTAAGGGTTCCTGATGTACCCAAATATGATTCTGAAAGTGTCAAAGAGTCTTGGGGTGATAGTAGAGAAGAAGATGATGATGATGATGAAGATGACACTGAAGATGACGAGGGTAATGATGGTAGTGATGGTAATGATGGTAATGATGATAATGATGGTAATGATGATGATGATGATGGTAATGATGGTGATGATGATGCTAATGACGATGATAACCAAGAAGATGATGACACGAATAACAATGACGAAGAGACTGACAGTGATAGAACTGAGTTAAACAGAATCAAGATTCCTATTCTCAATCAGTCTAGCACTAAATACTATGAAGAAGAAGAAGAAGAAAATATTGATGATGAAGAAAAGATGGATGAAGAAGAAGATGGTGAGGTCACTAAGGAGATGTATAATGATGTAAACGTGAATTTGGGAAATAGAGATACTGACATGACCATGGCTGATCAACGGTGGCTGCAGGACCAAATCATAAATTTTACTCATGAGTTAAGGTTTGTGAAAGTAGAGGAACTGCTCATATGACACTTCTACCGGTCCTTGCACACAGAGACTGTCTGAAAACCTAGTACATAGTTCTTCTGTATCTACTACTTTCATAAGCAAGCTCCTAAATCTTGAGAACCCTTCCTCTAGCTGACAATTGAGATTGCTTCTTTGTTGGACACCCACAGTTCGTCATGAAGAACCAGTGGAGTCTGACATCGCCTCTTTTACACCATTTAATAACGACAGTTACTAAAATCACAAGCTTGTTTTTACTATTAACTATTACTCATCCACCTCCTTTCAATCATTTCTCTTACACAACCAGCAATAAACCAACTCCGCTCACCAACAATTTCTGAAGGCTTCAACCTCATTTCATTACACACGTTCTAAAAATTTATTATCTGTATTCAAGTTCAACGACAGAGTCACTAACTTAAAAAAGATATCTTAGAGATAAAGCAAGTTGACCAGTATGCTTAAGCTCTCTCCTCCATTCCTGCTATAGTAGATCATTACATTGACAAAAAACTTAGAGAAGCTATCCAAAAGGCCATTATGGAACATAAGTTGGACTATAGAGAAGAAGCTCAAGCTGAGAAGAGGGATTACATAGAACTCGTTGACACATCAATGAGAGCTATTCTTAAAGAAGATGTCAACACTCAACTTCCTTAGATTCTCCCTCAAGCAGTCTCAGACTTTACAACTCCTGTGATAGAGAAAAATGTCACATAATTATTAGAAGCTGTAGTCTTGGTAAGGTCTTCCTCTCAACTAAAGTCGACTTATGAGGCGGCCCTCGTTACTCTCCGAGTTTGATCTTACGTAGATACTTATAGACAAGACAGAGAAGAACAAATCATATGATAAAGCTGACTATAAAAGGGAGCTTTATAATGCACTAGTCAAATCTTATCAAACTGACAAAGATCTATTTGATACATATGGTAAAGTGTTTACATTAAAGAGGAGTCGAGACGACAGAGACAAAGATCAAGACCCCTCCACTAGATCAGACCAGGGGACGAAAAGAAGGAAGTCAAGCAAGGAAGTTGAGTCATCTAGAGATTCAAGGTCAAAGGAAAAGAAGTATTCAAGCACCTCTAAAGATGCCTCCCACTCTCAACATAAGCCTTTTGGCAAGTCTGCCTATGCAGAGGAGACAAGTCATACAGTTGATGACTCGAGAGTGCAACAGGATCAAGAGTTCGACATGGGTAACAATGATGAACAACCCGCTGACAAGAAGGTTTCTAAGGCTAACACGTTCAAGAAACCCGAGCGACCTCCAACTCCTGATTCTGATTGGAATAAGAGACAACATGTTGACTTCCGACCTCCTCATACCTGGATTAGTCAAGTTGATCATGCTGAAGAACCTCGTACTTCATTCGATGAGCTCGTGGATACTTCATTTGACTTCTTAGCATTTGTCCTGAATCGGCTCAACATTAAAGATCTGGCTCAAGAAATTCTGGTTGGACTGGCATTTGAGCTACTCAAAGGCACCTACAAAAGTCTTACAGAATTAGAGTATCATCTTAAAGAATATTCCAAGGCTACCATTGAACGACTTGACTGGCATAACCCTGAAGGCAAACCATATCCGTTCGATCTTAGTAAGCCTCTTCCATTGATTCCAGATCATCGAGGCCATTAAGTTATCCCTCAGGATTATGTGGAGATCTTTATGACCCCTTAGATCGTTATTAAGACTCATCTAGGATATAGTAACAATGATTAATAAACTTGCACAGCGGAATAATAAAACAGAAATCATAGTTACTTCAAGGTTTTCTTTATTCATTATAATCCCCTAGATCAATTGATACTTGAGGCTAAAACTAACTAATTACTTAGATGTTTATAAAATCTACTAAACTATCTATCTAATGCTATCTAATAACGTGTACACTCACTACGTTTTGTTTTAACTCTCATTGAGATCCTCACACTTTTCTGGATACTTAAAACATATGCCTAGACCTCCTTTTATAGCATAGGGGAGCAAGTTTTTACATGGAACTCATTTAAAAAGAGATTTTATGTGTTTGACCAAATCTTGATCTCTTCATCTTTATCTTTTTTGTCCAAATCTTGGTTCAAGGCTTTACATGGAAACTATTTATAAATGATTATAAGGGTTTTGATCCAAATCTTTTATCTTTTCATCTTTTAATATCTTTTTGTCCCAAACTTTATTTTCTTATAACATCTTGTAAAGCCCACGATGAAGACTTCTGGGTCTTTGTTCCATCTTGTTTCATTCTTGTTTTGTCTTATCAAATCAAATTTAATTCTCAAAAATCTTTCCACTTGGTTGTAATGACAAAACTAAATAAGCACGAACTTCCCCTGAAGTTAATATACGAATGAAAACTTCCCCTTAAGCTACTGGTATGTGCTTAATTACACATATCATTTTCCATTAAAAACAGACTTAAAAGACTAAAAACGTACCAAAAATACATTGTATTTGTATGTTTTGCATTTGAATTGTACAGGAACGGATATTCAAAAAGAAAGCCAAAAACAAACCAAACCAAGCAAGGGATGGAAAAGACCAAGTCAAGTCAAAGTCTAAAGTCAACCACATGAAGAAAATACAACTTGAGGGACTAAAATTGCCAAACCCCAAGTTGTATTGCAAGAATTAAAAGACAAGGGTCGAAATTGCAAACCGGGCAAAGTATGCAACACAATTATAAGAAATGAGGGGCCATCAATGATTGCCAACTTCCCAAATCCATTTTTCCCGCCCAAAAATCACAGGTTCAACTAGGATGTGCTTCCCATACCCTTCTCCTGCAAAAACACTCACACCCTAGATAAATCATTTCAACACTTCTATTTCCCCCCCCCCCAGATGTATATAAGTGCCTTGTTGGCAGTACTTTCCAATTTCCAAGCATTTCGTTGGTGGGTGTTTGCCTCAAAAGAAGCACAAAGTAATTGGAAGGTGGGATTTGTTTTAGAATCACCTCACACAGCAAGCACACTTGGTTTTTGCTTTCACAAAAGAAGCTCAGTTGGAAAGCCCAAAGAAGAAGACTTCGGCTATAAATAGAGTCTTTAGTAAACTTTATAGGGAGTGAGTTTTTATTTTTTAATATAACTTAGCTTATTTTCAGTTCTTTTTAAAGTAATTTACAGTTTTAACTTTCAGCTTTGTAACACTTTCAAGTTTTAATGCAAATTTGAGGTCTTTAAGTCAATTTACAATTCCAAGTGTTAAGTTTCTTAATTGTGTTGTTTTGTGTTAAAAAAAAAGCTCTCAATACAGCTTGTTTATAAGCTGTTTTAATTAAATAAATTTAAAAAAGTAAGTATGTTGACGAGAAAATCACTCTCAATTACACCACCAGCTTATTTTTATGGATGTTTAAGCCTGTTCTGGATGGGGTTATGGACTCTACTAGCTGGTTTTATACAAGCTAGGCTTATAGTATTCTTGGTTTACCTGTTTTGAGCAAAGGTGTTATGTAAGTTTATATCTTCTCTTTGTTTTTCTTATTTACTGTTATAACTTATTTATAACTTTTTAATCCTTCATTTATATTTAATTCCAGAATACACAATAAAGTTTACAATAAATAAATAATAAAACTGCGTATTAGTGCTTATTAGTTAATTATGTTTACTTATTGTCTTTATCAGTATGTTTTGTGATTATTCTTGCTTAATTGATAAGTTTATAAGTGTTTTGTGTACTTTCTTTGTTAGTACTGTTAGTTCATGATAAAAACTGTTAGTTATGGATTTAACATTGTTATATTGATGTCGCTTATGTTAATTGCTATTGTTGACTATATTTTGCTTATAAATGTCTTATTTGTTTTTGGAAATCTTGTTTTTAACCTATTGACTCAAATCAGCTTATAATAAAAAGGAAAAAATAATGATTTTTTGTGTAAAACTATCTGGGTTATTTTCTCAAATAGCTGTACTAAACCTTAGTTTGTACTGCTAGTTGTCTTTTGGATTTTCACTAGCAGTTCATTACTCATAAGCTAGCTGTTCTACTCTTTGTTTGTACTGGTAGTTTAAAACAGTTAGTACTGTTAGTTCATTTTAGCTTATCAGCTTATGATTTCTGCTTATTTTTAGATTTCCTTAGCTTTTTTAGGTCGTAGTTTAAATCCTTTTTCCTTGCCGGTCTTTAGGAGTAAAGCTGATTGATGGCTTATTTTCCTTTTCAATAAGTATCTTCTATAGTGTTGCAAGTTTGTAGCTTGGTAGCTTATATTTGCACATTCTAGTGTTTTTTTAGTTGCTGTTTTCTTATGCTGAGTGCTGTTTAGGGTTTTGTTTTTTTATAGGTTTTAGCTTTGTTGTCTGTATTTATTGTTTCATTGTGTGTTTTTTAATGATAGATGTGTGGTCTTTCTTAGAGATAGCAGTTACTAACTTTAAAAGCTAGCAAGCAGTACTAACTCAAGTAGTATGATAGTTAATACTGTTAGTAAGATTGTTGTACTGCTGAGTTTTTCTTTGCTTAATTTAGCGTAATTGATTTTTGAATTTGCTGATTTAGAGTTAGTTTAGCTTATTTGGTTGTCTAAGCTTATTTGAGATATTTTGTGTCTCTTATAAAAGTTTTAAGTGTTTTTACCATTTCTAGCTTTTATTCTTGTTCTGCTTATTTTCTTTGCTTATTTTTATGTGCATTTGCTTATTAGGTTAGTGCCCAATCATTCCTTGTCATATTCAAACATCAATTACAATTCGTCTTTGATTTTCCATTCAGCCTTGTTGGGTCATAACGCCGGGAACACTCCTATACTGCTTTCTGGTTTCTTGGTCTCGCGTGAATTTTGATCCTAGTTGTGATTTATATTTCTTTGTATTTGCTTGGTCATATCAAGGGGCTGAGAACGTGAGTGTCAAAATTTGGTGCCGCTTTGAGGGGAAGCTTCGAAAACGATTATTGTTTTCGATTGGACAATTTGTGTTTTAAATCTGTGAATATTTTCTTTATGAAACATAAAATTGTACAAAATATTTTTAGTTTCTTTTATTAGTCATAATTATCATCAAAATAAAAGAAAACAAAAAACGTATAAAAAAAACATTTGTCCTATAAAAAGCGAAAAAAAGAAATAAAATTCACAAATTGGTAAAAATACCAAAATATAATATTCTCAATTGAGGTATTTTTCATAATAACTTCCGGTGAACTTATTGGTTCTCAACTCGAACAAAAGATTCAAAAACTTGCCACTTGTGTCTCTTACAACGTAAGGCTATCATTGAAAAGTTAAACAAACTTTAAAGTAGATATACAGGAGGTTTGTTACCGAGGATTGACGACCCAATAAGGAGAAATAAGCTGTCGCGCGTATTCCTACTCTCAGCTCATCTGTGCGGTTTATTTTTTTGACGAGCTTACCGAGAGGTATGTAGATTATTTGGTGAAGTTGTCTTATCCTCATTGTCCGGTAAATATACATTGTGACTAAATCATAAAAACCAAAAATTAGTGTAAATTTTCTTTTTATATTTCTTATGTTGTGACTATGCGCACTCGTCTCAAGCCAGTAAACGTCGACAACAACAAGTCGACAAACTTCTGTTGAGCCACAAATCTGAGAAAGCCAAATAGCAATCATTCCCATAGTTACGATGGTTGAATCGTTACTATGGCGCATTTACTAGAAGAACTACGATGGTTACTGAGGATGCGATCGTTGTTCCACGAAAATATACAGCAGATACAACTTGGAGATCAAGCAATGGTTAACTTTAATCTTGTTCAAACACAAGCAATTTTTTTAGGACACGATAAAAGAAGTCCCACATGCTCACATCCGATATTTTCTACAAGATCACTTCTACGATGAAGTTCCCGAAGTCCCGAGTAAGTCGGTTAAGCTTAGGCTTTTCCCATTTCTCGAGGGGCAGCCAGATTTGGCTTTGGAAAAAGAGCCCCTCAATCGATTTTACATTGGATGATTGTTTCGATAATTCATTAACAAATTCTTCCCTCCCTCTAAAACAACAATTCTTCGAAATGAAATCACAAAATTTTCAACAAAATTTGATGAAACATTTACGAAAGGCTGGACCGATTCAATGATCTTCTTATGGGATGCCCGCATCATGGCGTTTTCAGAATTGTCATCAAATCGATACATTCTATAATTCCCTAAATTCGAATGATCTAAGATTCATTGATCTCCGCTGGGGTGGTTACTTTCTGGATAATGTCTCGAGGAATATGCTAAAAATCATCGAGAGCAAGTCTAAAGTTCGTTCAATCTAGAAGCAGGCCATTGTTTCAAAAGTGAGTACGAGACTCTTCTACCCAGCAGTTTCATCCGATGTTGCTGAGTAAAATTTATGGTTAGAGCATTGATTCTCGATATGAAAAACAAACTCAACTGTTGCTCCTGTAAAAGTTGTAGTGCATCGTTGGGAAACTTGCGGGGGTGGTATTCTCTTCCAAAATTGTGCCTAAGCCACCTGATGGCAACATTTATCGTGAAAATATCTAAGAAGACGGTCACAGCCGCCGCAGATAACATACAATACAAGGGGAATGCCAGATAGTACCGACCTCAGATAGGTTGCTTACTAATTCGACCCCGGTTTTCCTGCCTTTGCAAATCCATCAAAAACAACCAAACTCGGGGGTATCAATTTCAACCTAAAATGGGGGCACAATTTTAACCAATATCGGTGGTAATATTTTCAATCAAGGACAGTTTTACCATCCCCAGATTATTCAACCACTGGGACTTTTCAAGCTCAGCTTACCAAGCTCCAGTTCCACCAGCACAAGGTGTGTCTAAGCCATTTTTGATAACTACGTCAAAGCTATGACGCGTGTTAGGCAAAATATGCAAAATTAATTGGATATATTACGGACATGTTCACAAATCGTAAAAATAGTAATACGTTCTACTCTCGGGGTCGGGTTCTCTTACAAGCATCACATGTGACGAAAGGTGATGTGAAAGCATTCACTACCTGAAGCAGTGTTTCCTAATATGGACCTCAATTTCGTTTCTCCTCCTAGAGAAGGATAATGAATCCGAGGTGACTAAGGATACGGTTGCAACCATTAGCACCGAAAACATCAACCTCCCTGTGGTCCAATATAATGACCTTTTGGTGAGCACGTTGTTTGCTTTAAAGTCTAAACCAACCTTACCCTTATCTACAAGGGCCAACAAAGAAATAGCTCCGTGATAAAGACAATCTTCGTACTCAAAATTTAAGGGTTTTTCGGAATCTCCATTTCGTTCTAAGTTTCACGGCGCTTCCTACACTTGCCCAAATTTGCACATGTTAGAAATTCCTCATTGACAAGGAAAAGATGATTGAGTTGACAAAGACACGGTAACAAGAATTGCTCGGCGGTTTTCCCTAAAAAAGTTTCCCAAGAAACTTGGGACCCTCCGGCAGGATTTCTGTTATTACGTGTTGTGATTTTCCGGAGATGAATATGGTATGCTTAGCCTTGGTGCCGATCTCGAGTGCAAGCATCAACCTTATGCCTCTCTATATTTTGGAAGAAACTAAGTATCCCATCTTTGACAAAACCCAAATGATACTTGCATTGCCTACGAACCGATTTTACCTCCTACCGGCATCGCAGAGATGTTTTCGTAAAGTTTCGGTCGTTCTTCTTTTCCAGTCCGATTTGTTTGTGTCGTTGATTTCGTTGCGATCCTCGAGTCCCCTAACTCTTAGGAAGACTTTCTTGAGGATGGCACGTGCCTTGATCGAAGTTCACGGTGAACAATTGTCCTTTTGGCCGATGGGGACCAATCCGTGACCTTCAAAGTTGGTGTTACTAAGTCTCATTCTCCTACTTTATTATTGATTCGGTTAAAACGAGTCGATGTTATTGGCATTGCTTGTGAAGATATGTTCAAAGAAGTATTGAAATTTCTGAATGTGGGGGTCATTCAACTTCTCAAGTCGGACCTACTCTGTTCGATTCTCGTCTCTCCATTTTTCACATCTCTTCGGAGAAGTTGATTTTCTATGGATAGATCGTTGAATTTTCCTTGACATGTTGATCAAAGACCACAAGTGTTGACGGGGCATCTCTGATTTGAGGGAGATACTATTTTCCTAGTGGAATTGATTACGTGTATCATAGGTCCCAAAGCACCCTCCTGTCACCCAGTTTGTGAATAAATGTACCTGAGAGATTAAATATTCATTGTGAAGATCCTACTGACTGAACTCAAAAGGGACTTACCAATCCATATTGAGTATGCATTTTTGGAGGGTGTTTGATGACAAATTTCCCCGTCATGTAATCGCTTTAAAACTTGTAAGATGAGGATATAGCCGCCATAGTTCATGGTTCTTAAGTCCACTAACATGCCAATAGTTGGGAAGATTTCTGTTATTATGGGAATAGATACACAGTTTTGCACCAAAAAGATTTTTGATGGAAGAAAAATGCCAACCGTAGTGTCTACATCAGAGAAGTGTTAACACCAAAATCCATGAGGTTTTAAGAAGACAGTTATCAAACTTCTTGATGCCAGGTTTATTTTACCCTATCTCTGACTGTCCCTGGGTTAGCAACGGTTCATTGTTGTCCCTAAGAAGGGAGGCTTAAACCATGGTAAAATGAAGATATTGAGTTTGATACCCCTAGGTTGGTTACGGGAGGCAAGTTTTGCACGATTAGCCGATAAACTCAATTGTGATATTGATGCAAACCGTAAAGACAGTTCCCTTTACCATTATGGATCAGATGTTGAAAGATTAACGGATATGAGTACTATTTGCTTTTTGGACGGATTTTCGGGTCCTACTTTAGATCCCAATTGAACATCTTGATACAACGAGAAGACTTAATACACCTGCCCTTAAGGGACATTTGACTATCGTCGCATGCCTTTTGGGTTATGCAATGCGTCGGGAATTTCCAAAGTGTATGGTTGCAATCTTTCACGATTTGATTGAGAAATCCATGGAAGTCTCCATGGATGAATTTCTCAGTTTTCGGTGATTTCTTTTCTCTTTGCCTTTCCATTTAGTACAAAATGCTCCAATGGTGTGAAGACACCAATCTTGGGCATAATTGGAAAAAAAAATGCACTTTTAAGGTCAAGAAGGAATAGTCCTTGGCAATAAGATTTCTAAATCCGATCGATGTTGAGTAAATCAGAAGTTGATGTCATTGCTAAATTGCCTCATCCCAACTACAGTGAAGGGTATTCGCAGTTTTCTCGGTCAACACCTGATTCTGCGAGATTTTATTCAGGATTTACCAAAAATCGCCCCGGCCTATGTCCACCTCCTTGATAAGGAAACTCCGTTTATCTTCTCGTAGGATGCATCAAAGTATTTTGAATCCCTTAAAATGTAAGTTTACACAGGCTCAACATTCTAGTTGCTCCCGATTGGACTTGCTTTGAAAATCATGTGTGATGCAAATGAGATTTAGCCTTGTCGATAGGGCAGTCCTAGGGCAAGTTAATCAAGACCATCACTTCCAGCGATACACTATGCAAGAAAATATGACCGAGGCTCAAGCACATCTACACTACATCGGAAAAGAATTACTTGCGCGTTTAGTGTTTGCTTTCGAAGAATTCCGGCCATATCTTGTCTTGTCAAAGCATAGTTGTATACAGATCATTCGCTCTCAAATACTCTGATCGCTAAGCAGTGATGCTAAGCCAAGTTGCTCGGTGGATTTTGCTGCTCTAAGATTGAGTCGTTATCCGTGATAAAATAAGGTAATAGCTGAAATATGCGCAGACCAACCTTTCTAGACTTGAAAATCCATCAAAGTGAGCTCGAGAAAAGGAAATTATGGAGACATTTCCTATCGAGACACTTGGGATGGTTACCTTTTGGTGGATGATAATGCCCCATGGTTTGGTTTGCTGATTTTACAAACTACCATGGTGGGGTATTTTATGATCAAGGAAATTGTCGTCTCAGCAGAAAGAAAGTTTTCAAGACAGTCACACCCTTCTTTTAGGACGGACCCTTTCTATTCAAGATCTTGTTTGACCATAGTAATTAGGCTTTGTGTGTCGGGCAAGAAGCTTTGTCATTCTTAAAGATTGCCATAGTGGATCCCACGGGGGACACTACGGTGCCAATTAACCGCTTTAACATGATCTTCGATTCGGTTTTATTGGGCCCTCAAGTCTACAAGGGATGCCAGACTTTGTCACCCATTGTGACATATGTCAACGTCAAGGCAAAATTTCGCAACAGTGATGAGATGGCCCAAAACTCTATCAGTTTGCGAAATCTTTGAATGTGGGGCATGATTTATGGGCCGTTCCCGTCTTCATGAGGGAACAATTATTTACTCGTGGCCCGTTCGATTACTTTTGTCGATATGGGTTAAAGAAATGGCTCCCCACCTATGACAGCATCCGGTTGGTTTGTCAAATTTCTTAAATCTTCTCTCGCCAGATTTCGGTGCCATAGTGCAATCCATATGTGATCGCGGAACCTTTTTTGCAAATGACCAATTTGCAAAGTATGCTTAAATACCGGAGTCATCATCAGTCTCTCCCCCCACCGGTATTCCATCCACAAACAAGTGGACAAGTTGAGGTATCCAATCATGGTTTGAAACGAATTCTTGAAAGGACCGTGGGCGAAAATCGTGCCTCTTGGTCGAGAATAAATTAGATGATAGCACTTTGGGCTTCCGCACAGCTTACAAAACACCCTTAGGGTGTACTCACTACAGTTAGTGTACGGGAAGGCATGTCATCTTCCGATTGAGCTCGAACACAAAGCTAATGGGCCCTTAAGGCGTAATACTTTGATATAAAATCGAGGGTGATCACAGAAAAGTTCAACTCATTGAAATTAATGTACTTTTTGTGATAATGCATATGAGAAACTCTTGATCTTTAAGAGGAAAAACAAAGAGTATCCATGACTACAAAGATCAAAAACAGCGTTCTTCAACGTCATTGATCGATGTCCTTACTATTTAACTCCTAGATTAAAGATTTTCTCAGGGCAAGCTTAAAGACCGCTGGATTGTGGTACCATGCACTGTAACCCAAGTTTTTCCATATGGCCTGTCGAGTTATCCCAAAATCGGGCCAAATTTCTAAAGCATATAGTCACAGTTTGAAGCCACTAACTTTGGAGGGAGTATCCACAATTGTAGTCACAAGATCTCCTGACTTTCCCCTAGGGCCATTAATTTCATGGTGACGGGGTTCAAGCATAGAGACTTAAACAAGCGCTTCGTGGGAGGCACCCATGCTTATCGTAGTATTGTTTTGTAGAAATGAATAAGTGATTTTCTTTTGTTGTGGAGGCTCCCTCTTCCTTTACGTGTTTGTGTTTGTGTTGTTAACTGTCTGGGTTTTGCCCGGGATTGTGAAGAACTCTGTGTTGTATTTTTATCAAGAGTTTCATCATCCTCAGTTCATTGGGAATCCCATATCAAATCTAATCGACTAAACGTTTTTATTCTTTTGGCACACTTAATAACGGCCTTTGATTTTACGTAGGTGCCTTTCAAAAAACATATAGGACGTTGTTTAGTTCTAGTTTGGGGGGGTTCTTGGATTTTATTTTGCTGCAGTTGTTGGTTCACGTAATCCCTTTTTTACCACCAAAATTTTCTTGCTAAAAAATACCAAAAAAAAATGAAAAAATTTAATAATTTTCAAAAAGAAAATAATGTGTTTTGTCACAGTTTCGACGTTTCTATGGGTAGTTGAGACAATAATTTTTGACTCGATTCGGGCGTGTGGTGGAGCCCTAGCTAGTTCCTCAATTGTTGGCTAAGCTTTCACGAATTCTATTTGCTACCTCGAACTCCTTTAAAAAGTGAAGGAACAAGAAGTGATAGAGTTAAATATATGTTTATGTGCTGAGCAAGATCTTCTAAAACATTATATGAGGTAACTTGTGGCTTTTTCTCATTAGCTTTTAATCCACCTAATCATACGTTCTCATTTAAATTCAACTAAGTCCATCGACGTTTTTAGAAAAAGCTTCAAATTTTTAACTTGATTCTTTAAAGCGAGGTTTTTCTGTTCTTAAGTAATTTGAAAGTTAAAATGACAAAGAAGCATGAATGAAATATGAATGCAAAAATGCATGAATATTGAAATTATGCCATTGAAGTTATACATTTGAGTATATGGAGCAAGTACAGATGTGTGTGATTTCCAACTCCGGCTATCCACGTTGGTGGTGGGGATTCAAACCTAAGACGTCTTTACTTCTAGGGGATTTGGTGTGTTGTGATTATAACCAGGATCGCGTGGTCTAGGTGGGGGTTTCAAATAGACACCTATCCTTAGCATATTAGGAGAGGTTGTTGATGTGATTTCCCACTTAAGCTAGGCAACGGGTGTGGGTTTTAAAACTAAGAACCACGGTCGTTGGTTGTGTTATTCCCTTCTGGGAGCGTGGCTAGGTAGGTGTTCAAAAATAGGCAACGCATTCCTGCTTAAGAAATTATTGATTATGATATTGAAGATGTTGTAACAAGTTTACAGTTAAAATTTCTGTTCTTTAAATCAAGTTACAAGGTCCTATTAAGTTGTTGCTTTTTGAGTCATGATTCGTCTTGAATTAAGACTATGGAATAATGTTGATCTATGGGTGAGTTTGAAATGAGTCACAATTTAAATCATATATCCATGTTGGACGTAAAAGTTCACAGTCATAAGTATGAGTAGAATTCAACTTTTCGATTATATTGACAAATGATATTATGTTATTGCTTGGTTTGGAGCTAGTGAAAATCGGGGACGATGAATTTTCCGCATCAGGGCTTTCGTTTAGATATTCTATGACATTCTCATTATATGATCCTAGTGTTTATAAAAAAAGAAGTCGACAGTTAGTTAAGAAAAGAAAAAGGAAAATCCAAAAATATTAGGGATGGTTAGTGTACATATGATAAATTGGTAAAATCGGGACTCGTCAAAGCTATTGATTCTTTAGTTCCCCTTGACGAACACTTTGCCACTTTTCGAGGTAATTAGTCAAGGGGGTTCGAGATTCTTAGTTTTCTTGAGTGTTTACTTCATAACATTGCGTGAGGACACAACAATACCTTAGTATGGGGGATTTTGGTATGTGCTTAATTACACATACCATTTTCCATTAAAAACGGACTTAAAAGACTAAAAACGTACCAAAAATACATTGTATTTGTATGTTTTGCATTTGAATTGTGCAGGAACGGATATTCAAAAAGAAAGCAAAAAAAAAATCAAACCAAGCTAGAGATGGAAAAGACCAAGTCAAGTCAAAGTCTAAAGTCAACCACATGAAGAAAATACAACTTGAGGGACTAAAATTGCCAAACCCCAAGTTGTATTGCAAGAACTAAAAGATAAGGGACGAAATTGCAAACCGGGCAAAGTATGCAACACAATTATAAGAAAGGAGGGGCCAAAGCTGCCAACTTCCCCAAAACCCATTTTTCCCGCCCAACAAAACCCCAGGTACAACTAGGGATGTCTTCCCATACCTTCTCCCTGCAAAAACACTCAACACCCTAGATAAATCATTTCAACCACTCCACTTCCCCCCCCCAGTTGTATAAGTTGCCCATTATTGGGCAATCTTCTCACCACTTTCCAATATTTCGATGGCTGTTGATTGCTCAAAAAGACAGACACAATGTTATTTTGTGATGGCTTAGGGGATTTGTTTTTGAATCACCTAACAAAAGCACACTTTGGTTTTTGCTCTCACAAAAGAAGCTCAGTTGGAAGCCCAAAGAGAAAGACTCGTATATAAATAGAGTCTTGGTAAACTTTTTATAGGGTGGTGAGTTTTTTTATTTACTATAAGTTAGGCTTATTTTCAGTTCTTTGTAATGTATTTTCAGTTTTTAACTTTCGCCTTTGTAACACTTTCAAGTTTAAGCAAATTTGATGGTCTTTTAAGTCCAATTACAAATTCCAAGTGTTATTTTTTATTGTGTGTTTTGTGTTAAAAAAAAAGCTCTTAATACAGCTTGGATGTTTATAAGCTGTTTTATTCTAAGTAAATTTATATAAGTTAAAGTAGTTAAGAGAAATCACTCTCTAATAACACCCAAGTTTATTTTATGGATGATAAGCAGTTCTGGATGGGCTAGGGACACTACTAGCTTGTTTATACAAGCTTAGAGTTGTTTGATTCTTGGTTTAACACTTGTTTTGAGCAATGGTGTTGTAGTTTCTCTTTCTCTTGTTTTTCTTATTACTGTAAAAACTGCTTATTAGTGCTGATAGTACTTATTATACTTATTGTGCTTTATCAGTATGTTTAGTGCTTATCTTGCTTAATTGATAGTTTAAAAGTGATTTGTGCAACTTTCTTAGTTAGTACTGTTAGTTCATTTGATAAAACTGTTAGTTATGAGTTAACACTGTTAGATTGATTCAGCTTATTTAAGTGCTTATTGTTGACTAAATTTTGCTTATAAATGTCTTATTTTGTTATTGGATAATCTGTTTTTAACCAATTAGGATCAAATCAGCTTAAAATAAAAAGAAAAATGATTTGTGAAAACTTTCAGGGTTATTTTCAACTAGCAGTACTAACCCATAGTTAGTACTGCTAGTTGTCTTTTGGGATTTTCCACTAGCAGTACTAACTCAAGCTAGAAGTACTTTATTTATCTAAGTTTAGTATGGTATTACAATCCGTTAGTACTTTAGTTATTTTAGCTTATCAGCTTTTTATTTCTGCTTATGTAAGTTTTCCTTAAGCTTTTTTAGGTTAGGGATTTTTAAACCATTTTTCCTTTACTGTCTTTAGGTGTAAGCTTATTTATGCTTATTTCCTTTTCAATGTATTTTCATAGTGTATCAGTTTGTTGCTTTTTAGCTTATTTGCTTTCTAGTTTATCTTTAGCTTGCTTTTTCTATGCTGAGTGCTTATAGGGTTAGGTTATATATCTGTTTAGTCTTATTATGCTTATTTCTTGTTTCATTATGTTTTATTAACGTTTGCAGTACTAACTTAGAGATGTAGTACTAATTAAAGCTAGCGTACTAACTCCAAGTTTGTTTGATTGTTAATCTTTTAGTTACTGTTGTTAGTACCTGCTGAGTTTTTCTTGCTTATTTTGTAATTGCCTTTTGATTATGCTGATTTAAGGTGTTAGTTTACGCTTGTTGGTTTGTCTTAAGCTTTTTTGGCTTATTTGTTGTCTTTCATATAAAAGTTTTTAAGTGTTCTTTACCATTTTGCTTATAATTTTTTAAACTTTTTATTCTGTGTTCAGTTATTTTCTTTGCTTATTTTTATGTGCATTTGCTTATTAGGTTTAGTGCCCAATCATTCTTTGTCATATTCAAACATCAATTACCAATTCGTCTTTCGATTTTCCATTCAAGCCTCGTTGGGACATAACGACACGGGAACACTCTATACTGCTTCCGGTTTCATTGGTCTCGCGGATTCTGATCCTTGTTGTGTATTTATATTTCTTTGTATTTGTTGGTACATATCAAAGGGCGAGAACGAGCTAGTCAGCTACCAAGGATCCACAAGTTGCAAATCATCAAATCTTCTTCCCCTTTTTGTCATCATCAAATCGAGGACTAAAGTATGCAACTTTGATCTTCACAACCATGAACCAATATTACACTTTTAATCCAAGCCTTCTATCTTCTCAAATTACCCACCATTAAGCACAATAAGAAAAATGAACTTGAGTAGTAGACACTCACACTAGCAGTAGTAATAATGACTAGTAGTAGCAAAAACCTTCACCTCGATGTAGCATGTAAATGGTTAAACATTTTAACATTAAGCTTCCACTGAAACCCATATGTTAACCATTTCTTGAATCTTCAATTTTGTAGGCTCTATGTAATAATTACTGATGAAGAAAATTAAGTATAACGAACTTGATGCTCAAGTAGAACAACCTAAACTTGTGTCTTATATCTTGTTTATCACGTGGGACTTCGACTCATACCAAGCCAAAATCTAAGTAGTCATTATTTACTCTTGACAAAATCCTCATCTATGAGACACATATCTAAAGTGATAGCAAATGTGAGCATTGAGCACCATAAGAAAAATCACACACCTTTGCTAGATTCGTGAAGTCTTCGTCACAACGTTATAAGCACGAACAAGTTACATCCTCCTAAAGAAAGTTGAAGCATAATTAGTTGCTCATCAACAAGGTCAACTTTGGTATGAGGAAAAGATAAGGTTTATGAAAATAGACTTAGATGATAAAACTGATGTCCTTACATACCATAAGAAACTATTGGCAGAAGCTGTGAAAGAAAAAGAAGATTTAAAAGCTAAAGTAGAAAAATGGCACAACTCTTCTAAAAATCTTGGTAAACTGCTAAATACTCAGATGAGTGCTAATGATAAATTTGGGCTTGGGTATGGGGATTACAGATATGATGGCATCTTGAGTTATGAAAATGAAGTTTTACAAAGTGTATTTATGAATAAGGAAAGTGATTTAGAAAATCAACCTTTGTATGATAGGTTTGTTACAGCAGAAGGAATGCATGCTGTACCCCCACCCATGACAGGGAATTACATGCCATCTGGACCTGATATTGAAATAGATTACTCACAATTTACATATGGTCCAAAACAGTCTCAACCTAGTGAATCTGAAACCCAAACCAGTGACTTTGATACCTGTGAATCTAACATTAGTGTAGAAACACCTGAATTTGTGACTGAACCAGTTGTTAATGAACCTAATGTAGTATGTCAACCGAAAGTCTGGTCTGATGCTCCTATCATTGAGGAGTATGAGTCAGATAGTGATGATTATTGTGTGTCTAAACCTACAAAAGAACAGGAACAACCTAGTTTTGCTAGTACTAATAAGCAAGTAAAAACTCCTAGGGAAACTGTTAAGAATCAATTCACACATAGTAAAAATCCTAAAGTTGACAAGAAAGGTTTGGGATATGGGTTTACTACAAAAGCATGTTTTGTATGTGGAAGTCTTAGTCATCTTATCAGAGATTGTGATTTCCATGAAAAGAGGATGGCTAAACAAGCTGAGTTAAACAATAGGATGAGGAAGAAGTCTAGTCAAAGGGAGATTAGGCCAATTTGGAACAATGTGCAAAGAGTATTGATGGAGAATGTGTTGATTGGACCAGTCACTCAGAAGAAGAAGAAGATTATGCTTTGATGGCTTGCAACAGTTCAGGCTTAGACACAGAGGTAACTTCTTGTTCAAAAGAATGTAAAGAGTCTTATGCTAAACTTAAAAAACTGTATGATGAACAAAGAGCACAACTTAGTGATGCAAGCATAGAAATACAGGCATATACTCAAGGTTTAAAGAAAGTTGAAGCATAATTAGTTGCTCATCAACAAGGTCAACTTTGGTATGAGGAAAAGATAAGGTTTATGAAAATAGACTTAGATGATAAAACAAATGTCCTTACATACCATAAGAAACTATTGGCAGAAGCTCAAAAAGAAAAAGAAGATTTAAAAGCTAAAGTAGAAAAATGGCACAACTCTTCTAAAAATCTTGGTAAACTGCTAAATACTCAGATGAGTGCTAATGATAAATTTGGGCTTGGGTATGGGGATCACAGATATGATGGCATCTTGAGTTATGAAAATGAAGTTTTACAAAGTGTATTTATGAGTAAGGAAAGAGATTTAGAAAATTAGCCTTTGTATGATAGGTTTGTTATAGTAGAAGGAATGCATGTTGTACCCCCACCCACGATAGGGAATTATAAGCCATCTGGACATGATATTGAAATAGATTACTTACAATTTACATATGGTCCAAAACAATCTCAAACTAGTGAGTCTGAAACCCAAAACAGTGACTTTGATACATGTAGTGATAAAACACATGAATCTTTGCCTGCACCAGCTATCAATGAACCTAAAGTAGTTACTCAACCTAAGGTTTGGTCTGATGCTCCTATCATTAGGGAGTATGAATCAGATAGTGAAGATGAGCATGTGTCTCTACCAACAGAAGAACAGGAAATACCTAGTTTTGCTAACCAGCAAGTAAAAACTCCTAGGGAAACTGTTAAGAATCAATTCACACATAGTAAAAATCCTAAAGTTGACAAGAAAGGGTTGGGATATAGGTTTATTACAAAAGCATGTTTTGTATGTGGAAGTCTTAGTCATCTTATCAGAGATTGTGATTTTCATGAGAAAAATGATGACTAAACAGGTTGAACTAAACAAAAAGAAGGGCAAGGATAATGTTCAAAGGGAGAATAAACCAGTTTGGAACAATGTGCAAAGAGTGAATCATAAGAACCAATTTGTTCCTACAGCAGTACTAACTAGAACTGGCAAAATTCCAGTTAATACTGCTAGAGCTAGCGGTACTAACAATGTTAGTACTGCTAGAAATAATTTTAACAGACAGGTAGTACCAACTAATGCTGCTATGAAAGTTAATACTGTTAAGCCTATTGTGAAGAGAGTTAGACCAAAAACTATTTTTCATAAAACTCATTCACCATTTTCAAAGAATTTTAATAACACAACAGCACTTAGAACAAATTTTCCAAAACAAAAGGTTAATACTGCTGAGGTAAATGCAGTTAGTGTTGTTGGGGGGAAAAGGGAAACTGTTATTAAGCCCTCAGCAGGTTGTAATTGGAGACCACAAAGACACTACTGACACAAAGTCTCCAAATACAATGGTGGATCAAGTCTTAGAAATTGTTCCACTTTCAAAGATCCACTAGGCAGACTCAAGCCCAAACGGGCTTGGGTCCATAAGAGAATCTAATCTCTTTTATTTGATGTGCAGGATTATCCACATAGAGCTTTACAGAACAAAGGAATTGTTGATAGTGGATGTTCCAGGCACATGACTGGAAACAAGGCCTACCTTGCTGAATATCAAGACTTTAATGGTGGCCCTGTTGCTTTTGGAGGAAGTAAAGGTTACATAACTGGTAAAGGTAAAATAAAAACAGGAAAGTTAGATTTTGAGGATGTGTGCTTTGTGAAAGAACTACAGCATTTCAATCTCTTTTCTGTGTCACAAATCTGTGACAAGAAGAACAAAGTTCTTTTCACTGACTCTGAATGTCTTGTTTTGTCTCCTGAATTTAAGTTACCTGATGCAAATCAAGTCTTACTTAGAATCCCCAGACAAAACAATATGTACAGTTTCAATAAAAGGGTCCACAGAATTAACAAAGTCAAGTAAACCCATTTTTGGCAAATATACAAAACCTTATTCAGAATATGAAACAAGACTCACATAAAACCCCACCATCGTATAAATTATACATAGACAAGACGCCTACCATCAACATTATTTGCAACAAAGTGGATGGACGTCGATCTTAGTAAGAATGACTAAGATCCACAAAGGCACAGAAAGGTATCCAGGTTAATACCTAACAATGGTATAGTTCTCATTCAGTAATTCCACACAAGTAGATCCACATCTTCGTCCACGAAAGGAATCCTTGAAACAATAATGCATAATCATGAAGTAGATAGCGGGCAACCGCGAAGGTTTAATCCAAAAAAAAATGGTTGTTCCAGTTCTTCAATGAATCAAATTTCTTCGAATAACAGCAGGGATCGCCAACACCCCCACGCTTTAAGAAGGATAACCACCCGTTGCTAATAGAGTTAACATAAAGACGGCGGAAGGTACCCACAGTAGGAACACGACCTAAGGACGCGACACATAATCTTAAAGTGACTCGCCTTCGCGCGCAATAACAAATAATTGAGAAAGGTTAATCTGATAATACTCGAGAATGTAGAGCAAAAACTTCAACAAGGGGATTTGAAAATTGGCGAATTCAATAAAACGGGTGTACATGCCGATTTTCAGCCGCAGCTCGGCCAGAATGTTAAACACAGCACAATGGTGATCTAATTCCCTTTGGGTCAACACGGAGGTGACAGTATAAATCGAACTACCAACCATTTCAAAGAAAATACAAAGGCAAGAGGAAGAGAGAACCTAACTTGTGACTAAAAGCGCACGGGTAGAGAAAGTTTGAATCATACAGAAGAAGATTTGGGACGATGAAGTAAAAAGAAGGAAAAGTGCAGTAAAAAAACAAAAAAGAAAGCAGTAAAAATAAAGGGATATTTATACAGATCCATAAGAAGAGAGACCAAAACACTAAGATTAAGACACGTGTCCACACCCCTCATTGAACGGTTGAAATAAGGAAAGATGAATAGTCGCAATGATTTGCACACCTGACAAAGCGTCACATCGGCCAGGAAATACACAGTGGATTAGGACAGGCCACGATCACCAAATGTACCTACCCAAGAACATAAGAGGAAAGCACACCGAGCCACTAACTTCCAGCAACTACGGGGACATGAGTCTAGTAATCCCTTCCGCACGCTCAAAAGACACACTAGACTGGGGGACATGATGACGTATAGCATCATTCGGGCCCGATAGAGCCTAGGACCATAACGATAAGCAAACGGCCATGCCTAATACTAAAAGGCCTAAGTGACCCAAGTGTCAGTCGCTCGCTAAGGTGATTTTGTAGAATATAAGTAATCTTTAAACACACCTATAAGAATGAAGAAATCTAGAGAGAGAAAGAGAGTAAGAGGTTGCTTCTAGTGAGAGAAAGTGAAAGAGAATGATAATAGATTAGTATGTGAATAATGAAACAACCAACACCCTTTTCATTAGCATGGAATAGGGGTTTATATACTTGTTGTAACTAGCCCGTCCACATGGGATTTGTCTATGGGCTTTTCCTAAGCTAGCCTATTTAGTTTCCAAATATTACTTAACGAGTTATCTAGTGATATTCATAGAAGTGACCGATACTTTCGTATTCCTAACAATCTCCCTCTAAGGGTTAGGTCACTCCATTTAACAAAAACTTAAACCTAGCATACTATGCTCTGTCTTCAGTCTTGTGCTCGCAGTTTTGTTTACTTGACTTCATCTTGTGAATATGATGTAGTGATCTTTTACTTTAGGCTTGAGCTTGTTTTGATAGTCTTTACTTGTATGTGAACTTGAACTTATTTGAGATCATCAACCAAGCATAATCTCTTATCATCATTTTGTGATCTTGTCGCCGTCTTGTGCACTTGTGACTTTGGAACCGACATGCTCACTTATTGTGTTGTTTCTTGTCTTGAAGCTCAGAAATAAGACATATTTCTTTGAAATTATTTAACTATAACACTTCGTCACTTCAAGAAAACGACGTTTAGTCTCAGAAAGTGACAGAAACTTCTTTGAAAATTATTTGACTTTAATACTTTGTCCACTCATAGAAAGGCGTGTCGATATCAGAGTAGAGGAGTCGTGGAAGTATGAAAATAGTACTTGAAGCTTTAATGATGGCTTTACTTTTGTCGGTTTTAAGTTATGAGCATGTGGCATTGTATCTTAATTGTCTTTGATCCAATAGCCTGCGACCATCATAGGATTACCTGCATGAAAAGGGTTAGTGCTAATCAAACAAGTATGTCCTCGTCGAATAGGTTGTAATAACCACTCCATTTCCCCGATTAATCAGTAGTAAATACTACTTGTGATCATGGTAGATAGAATGATTTTTGACAGAATCTCCTTCGACAGGGTTTTCGCATGTACTTAGCCGTTTCTCATTACCATGAGCGTCTCAAAGCAACAACTCGTTAAGAAGTGAGAACGGTAAGTTACTATCTTTTGATTAAGCCGTTCAATCCAGTGGTCATCTTTTCTATGTCCATGATACCCTTGTGAGGCTTCCCATGGATATAAGATTGAAATTTGATTTAGGAAAATTAGTCGGTTGTGTTAAGATGCAAATCGGTTTTTATGACATACCAGCAGTTTTATCTTTTTTAAAATTTCATCCGTCATTTCATAAGCTGGACCGAATCGATATCCAGTGTCACAAGTTTAATCCATATAGGATCTCACAAGTCACCTACCACATAGCTTGTTTGATGTTGGCTCTGGAAGGATTTCCATCATCATTGTGAGTACTTTTTAGGTATCACTATGATGTTCTGGCAAGATCGAAAGGATAATGCGTTCTAGTTAGGTTTAGGACTCTTGATATATTTTTGTTTTCATGATTGTTGTGAATTAGCAAGCATATTTTAGATAAGTGTCCTAATGAGATTTATGGATGATCTCTTTTGGCTCTAGACTCAATAGTGCATATTTGGTTTTAGTAATCGGAGGCTGGAGTAGACTGCCACCTTTTCAATACCAACTAACTCGGAGTGAGAAAGTAGATAGAAATGAGTGTAATCTCTGTGAGAAATGAAATAAGAGTTTGTTGAGAGACCTTAGGTAGCTAAGGAGGGTTGTGCATAATGTGACTGGGTCCATGACTATCTTTAATACCAGACAACAGCTTAGTGTTTTCTCTCGTTAGCATATGTGTTATCCTAGTTTCTGCTCTAAGTATATGGAGCGGCTTCCGTTCTTTTCACCCTTTATTCTTATTAATTCTTTTACATTCTTTAACCCTTAAGTGCTTACGAGGACTTCATGACTAATACCTTGTTAGGTTTTGTTCCTAGTAGTACTAGCTCTTATCTTAGGTCAGCACTATTCTCTTTACTCCATTTTTCTCATCTTTTTTATCTATACCTAAGGACTCTCTCATGGCTTCTCAATACTAATGGAATTGTCCCTGGGTAGATCCCTCAGTTCTGGCGTGGAACGTGGAACTCGAAACAACCTATACCTAACCACCCTTATAATCTAAGTAATTAATTACATGGTCGGTCAATTGGTATTGTTCATAGCCTAAAAAACCATTTGAAAACATCGATCAAGGTACTTTGATATAAATCAAAACATTTAGTACCTCGACGGTTTTACTATTCAAACATGCTCCCCCTGCATACGTGCATCGATAATCGAAAATGTTTATTACACACGAGGACAAGAGTTCACACTTAAGTCTTAAAGATCACATTGTACAAGTTATATATATTTTAATCACATATTCTCCCCTTATCAAAATTGTCGAATCGTTTTATACTTTAGATATCAATTGATTCAAATATAATGCTTTCGGAGATAAAAATGTTCTGATTATATATCAAGCCTATTATTGGAACATTTTAATGCTCCCCCTCAGATTATGAGGGAATAATATGGTGTTTGAGTACGTTAATTTGAAATTTTTTGAATTTACTAAGAAATTCTTGAAAATTCGTGCTCAAACACTATATTTGCCTACTTCTAGTCTTACATTACTTATTCACTTATTTACAAGATTTATTAATTACGAAAGAATGACCTGAAATGGAGTAGGACAAGATATGACAAAGTCATATTGTCCATTCAAGCAGTCTGAAGTCTTCCCCGTAATCTCTTTTTAGAAGTTGTCTTAGCTTTCCCCTGAACCAGCAATCCTTTCTTGAGTAGATTCTAAGCTTTCTTGTACGCCGCATCAAGAAGTCTTGATGTATAAAGCCCAAATATCCGAAGTACACAATTAATTCAAAAATCGTAACACGAATTAATTAAGTCCCCCCCCCTAGATGTCCGTATTTCTCCTTACACGATAGTCATGATATAAATTGTAACACCAAAGTCAACTAAGTCTCGGATGTCACAATTATTCCCTCTTAAGTAGTCAAAATGAAAACACCTAAGCCAACTAAGTCCCAAATGTATTCATCTCTTTCTGCATAATACTGACTAACTCAAGGAATTATCATACTTATCAAACCTATGTGTACCTCTTTTGTCAACTAATTCTACTCCCATTATAAAAATAAGCTTATATGATTAACCGTTTGATGATTCATTTATGGAATAAGTAGCCAATCTGCTCACGATTAGAATAAATTCTTCTATAAATACTTCCCGATTAGTATCATAATGATGCTTACTTTGAATCACAAGAGATCTCTTTCACTATATTGTTGATATAGTAAGGACCCAAATAAGTAAACAAGTTAAACACTGAATTTCTTTGGGTTATGACTTGTGTCTTCTCTGAATGACCTAAAATAAGAATAGGGTATGAATTATTTCAGTATACTCCTTATATTTCTTGCTATAATCTTTTCCTCCCCCCCCCTTGCTGGTTTTGGATACCTCGAATCAGCAAAACCTAGTAAGCCATTTACTAGGAGATTGTGTTTCGAGGAATTGATAAGCTTTAAATCTATTCTGTGAGAATCAATCCAAGTCTTATTTGCAAATAAGTCCCTAAGTTTGAAAACAATAATGACATATAAAGCACTTAGTAGTAAATATAAATAACGCCCCTTAAAAATGTTATTGTATTATCCAAAACATTTATCCGCTAAATTCTGTGTCTTAATTTTGAAAGACCATTTTATAAGATTATTTGATGACAAATTTCTCCCCCTCAAATAATGATTCGTTTTCTATTTAAAGAAGCAGTTGTCAGGGTTTGAGTGGGTCAAATTAGTCTTTGAAAATCTTGTTGTGAGTTACTGAAAACATAATTTCATTGTGAAGACCACTTTTTACCAATAAAAATAAGATTTCGCTTATTTTGTCAAATAAATGCTCTGACCGACTCTTATTTGTTATAGGGAAGCTTGGGTTGTGTTGCAAAGTAACGCCAAAAGCCTTTGCCTATGGTCATAAAAGTGACCATGCTCGAGAATAATTCTCGGACAGAAGTTTTCCTTTTGATATGATTTTGCCTTTAAGATGTATGCACCGGGATGCTATTCAGATATTTAGCAGCCATTTTGGGCATGTGTTAAAAGCTTTTTAAACTTTGCTCGAACTTCTTTTTACAGCCTCGTATCATTATTAAATGACATTTCTAAGGGCCGTAAAATGTTATCGATTGTTCAGAAGGACATGCCAGAAGACATTATTTTTTTTTTTCTTTTTTATTTTTTTTTTTCACTTTGAAAAATTTATATAAAGGATAAAATATTTTAATGTTTTATGTTATTCTTATGTACATATGCTACTGGATTATACCGCGAGTAACCACTTTACTCGTCTCTTCCTCTGACACGACGTTTTAGATTTCCGAGACATGCTTCTCATGCGAGAATTTTCGATCAGAAATTGAAGCTTTCTCTTGGCAAGGGTTTTGTAACAAAATGTAGCCAGTTGATATTTCCATAACGAACAAAAATAAAGTTCCCACTATTCATTCTTCCACCTGCTCCTTTATAAAATGGTAGCGTACATCGATGTGCTTTGCTCTTGAGTGTTGAACGTTGTTGCAGCATAGAGCAATTGCACTTTTGTTGTCGCTGTATAGAGGAATCTTATTGAATTGAAAACCATAATCTGTTAGCTGTGAACGCATCACACAGGATTTAGAGCATAACACCCAGTTACAGTCAATTTATTAGCCTCTGTACTCATGGTCATATGCTCTTTTATTTTATTTTTGGGAAATCCAGTAACAAGTTTATCACCTAAGATTTGAGCGCTTTCCCGTTGTACTGCGTCTAGTGTCATGACACCACGCCGTGATTTGCGTCTGCTGAATGCATATGTTGTTAGAGACATACAGGTATCCTTCGAGTACCAGAGACCCATGTTAATGGTTCCCTTTAGGTATCGAAAGATCCGTTTTACCACATTTAAGTGCTTTTCGGTAGGCTTTGCCTGATACCAGGCACATAAGCAGACTGCATAAATAAGGTCTGGTCTACTGGATGTCAGATACATGAGGGATCCAATCATGCCACGGTAAATAGTAGCATCAACTGGTTTCCCCTGTAGATCTTCATCTAGTTTACTCTTTTCTACCATAGGTGTGTCTACAGAATCACTAGTCAGCAAACCATATTTTTAATTATTTCAGAAGCATATTTTGATTGGTTTAGAAAGATGCCTTTGGGACTTTGAGAAATTTGTAATCCTAAAAAGAATGACATTTGCCCCATCATCGACATCTTGAACTTAGTGGTCATCAGATTATCAAACTCATTACACATAGCAGTATTAGTCGATGCAAATATTATATCATCAACATAAATTTGTACCAGTAATAAGTCATTTCCTGCTTTCCGTGTGAAGAGTGTTGGATCCACTGCACCTTTGGAGAAGTGTTGTGAAATGAGGAAACTTGACAGCATGTTGTACCATGCACGTGGTGCTTGTTTGAGACCGTACAGGGCCTTCTTGAGCTTATACACATGCGATGGGTTATCCTGATCCACAAATCCTTCTGGTTGAGAAACGTAGACCTCCTCTTTGAGCTCGCCATTTCAGAAAGCCGTTTTGACATCCATTTGGAAAATCGTCATATTCTTGTTGGCTACATTAGCTATGAAGATACGGATGGCCTCTATTCTAGCAATCGGTGCAAATGATTCCTCAAAATAGATTCCTTCCTCTTGCCTAAATCCTTGAGCAACTAATCTAGCCTTATTCTTTAGTAACCTGCCAAATTCACCCGTCTTGACCTTATAAATCTATTTTAGTTTGATCAACATGACTCTATCTAGACACGGCACCAATTCTTAAACTTGTAGCCTTTCAAATTCATGAATTTCTTCTTGCATTGCATTGATCCATGACGGTTCGGTCATTGCTTGTTTGAAGTTCTTTGGTTCGACTGAAGTTGGGAAGGCATCAAAATAACACCACATGTCATCAGTCTGTAGTTGCTTTCTAGTGGAGACAGAACGAGAAGGATCTCCAATTACATTTGCTATAGGATGATCCTTAGTCCATCTGCCAAGTGATTCGAATGAAGTGTGGATTGGTCTCATATTAGATGATGATCCTTGAGAAGTCGAGTCTTCATGAAGGGATTTGTGAAGTGGATCATCATGAAAATGTGGTGTTTTTGGTGATTCTTCAAAACCTTGAGAAATAATTAGAGAATGTTCTTGTTCTTGTGTTGATGGGATACTTGTTGATGGAGTATCTTGGTCAATTGACGTAGACACTAGTGAATTGGCTAGATCAACAGCTCTTGGTGCATTCGCGACTGGAACTGGAAAGACATCAATAGTTGGGGTATTAAAGTATTCATCGAACATAGGTTGGAACAAACGATCCCAATCATCTCTTGGTGGTGGATTACAAGGTTGTTGAAGAATAAGGTTGTTGCTACTGCTAGGACCACTTCGTCGGTTTGGAGCCATTTTCTATAGGATATAAAAATTATATTCATTAGACGATATAATACGGATCAGCATCTCATCATACAATCAATAACCATATGCATGCATATTACACATCAACAATAATCCATGTAATCATACTTACAAGTCCACCTATGTCGTGACGCATGTATAATTATGTTGGCCACCATAATTATAGATGCCCCCTTTCACAGTTGTACTCCCTCCTATGAAGACACTTTATACAATTAAATACTTCACATAGCACCTTGAAACAAATAATCCCAACACATAACACAAAGAATAATCCTAGTAATCACTTTTATTAATAATACTTAAAATCCAACATCGAAAATAATATCCCTAATATGGCTCCAAACGCCGAAAGAAAACAAAACAAGCTAAAACATTACAACTATTTAGAACACCATGGACAGTGATAAGATGCCCGGTCATGATCAGCTTTTGTGGTCTTCTCCCACACAGGCTTGCTACTTGCAGTAGACTTAAGGTCTGAATCCACTTCATCCTTGTCCTCTACTAACCATCCATTCATGTTACCACTTGACTGGGGTAGCCAATGTGGTGCAAACTCATTCCTGTGACTCCTTTGCTAAAGTTGTGGATGATCTCACAAATTCGTACAGGCCGCGTTCCCTTGGTCGTTCCACTGACTCTTCTTCTGACGTTTCGTACCCTTGAAATATTCCCGGAACTCTGGTGATAGTGCCATCCTTGGCAATTATCTTCGTTTCAAACTCCTGAATTGTTTTTCCGTCAACCTCTTTCAACGTCATCTTTTCTTCAACTTTACAAGGCCACATAGCAATAGGAACTCGAATCTTGCGGTTA
>BQNB010011606.1:6872-80979 GCA_026074375.1 Tanacetum coccineum
ATACTCAACCTTCTTGAGCATGAATGATCCACTGTCTTTGGACACATGATCCAGGTAATTTCCCTTAGGCCTCCAAACCCATCTTGACTTTTTAAGGTTAGTATTCAGCTTACCCTTATCAGTATTAACTACTGCTCTTTTCCCAGTAGTAGTCATGTTTTTAGCCCCAAAAGTTTTAACATCTTGTTTTAAGTCTTTAGGTCTAAAGGTTGGTTTTGTGTAGTAAGACCTCTTGATAGGTGAACATGAGCCTCTTGGTTTTACATTGTTCATTCTTGGGTAAATAGGTCTAGCAGTATTAATACTTGGACTAGCAGTACTAACATGCCTAGAAGTACTAATACTTGGCCTACTAGTACAAACAGGCCTAGCAGTACTAACACTTGGCCTAGCAGTACTAACAAATTATGTTCTTGTTAGTACTCCTGATGGGACAAAAGTCTTACTTAAATGTGGGTATTTTGAAAAGTTTTGATGATTAACCCTTTTGGTATTATCCCATACTGGGTTGCCCTCCCTTTTACCAGTATTAACCACATTTTTTAGATTACACTCTTGACTCTTTTTGTCATGGAAATTACAGTCTTTGATTAAGTGGTCAGTACTTTTACAAACAAAACAAGATTTTACTTTCCTAAAACCAACTCCTTGTTTATGAGAATTTTGACCACTTTTATCATCTCTAGTCTCAGGTCTAACTTTTTGCACTCTAGACACTTCCTCCTCATCATCTGAGGTCCAATCCTCAATGATAACACTATCTCTGTTAATCTTAGGATTGGACACAACTAACTCACTGACTGACTTAGGCTTTTTAGTATTTACATAATTTGTTTTACCTCCAGTCTCACTTGTTTTATTATTAACCTTAGTTGTTTGTGACTCAATGATTTTATTCCTTATGGCATATTCATCTAACCCAGCAAAAGATATATCAACTCTTGGGGTTAAGAGGTTCCCTGTAATGGGAGGGGGAACAACTTTATACCCATTCTTTGAAAATTTATCATTTTCTGGTATATGCTCATCATCACTTGATCTACCATAAAAAAAATACTCAGACTGTTCTCACTATCAATTTCATGATTGCTACTTAATTCATTCAATTATGTGCTATAACTGAAACCAGTTTTATCTCTAGCACTCATTTGACCTTTAAGTATTTCCTCAAGATTCTTGGTCGATTCTTCCCATTTAGAAATCTTATCTTTTAATTCATCTCTTTCTTTAACAGCCTTCTCTAATTCCAGATTTAAGTTGTTAATCTTTATTTCTCTACATTTAAGCTCATAATTCTAAAATTCATATTTCTCACCCCAAGCCATTTCATTCTTTTCATGTCTAAGTATCCTAGATTCTAGAGACTCTAAGGCTAACTCATAACCCTGAATTTCTAGTTTGGCTCTGTTATGTTTTTCTCTTTCACTATCAAAGTTCTTTTGAAGAGTTTAAAAGATTCAAGACATTGTGTAGAACAGTTTTGTACCTTATTGTTAGAAGAACTTGATGAGCTTGAAGAGGAGATGGCCATCTTACAGGTTTGATTGTAGATCTGCTTCAAACAATGGAGTTCTTCTTATTCAGAGTTTCCACACAAGCTCTGATACCACTTGTTGGATCGATTTACTGAATAGATCTAAACCTTCAGCTTGCAAAGGGTTTGCTCTTTTAGATAATTTTAAAGCAACAATATTGAAACACTGAGTGACCACTATTGATTATGCGGAATCTAATCAATAATGCTAAGAAGAACAATAATGAATACCACAAAAGAACTTTTATATTAAACTTTGAATCTGCCTAGGTTACAGATTACAAACTATGATTACTATTCGATCTCTATGATCTTGTGTAGAACTATATCTACTGACTATGCCTAGGGTTCCTTTTATAGACTAAGGAAACCCTAATGAGCTTTACAAAACATGTATAAAGATAATGCATATCTTTTCCTAAGATATCTCATGCATATCTTTAACTCTAACTAATTTCTGCGTAAGCAGACTTAACTATTACATAAGCAGTATTAACTTTTTAACACTACCAGTACTAACTATGATAATCCTTCTACCAGTACTAACTATTATACTAGCAGAACTAACTATAATACTAACAGAATTAAGTCTGTTATACAAAATTCCTAACAATCCTCACCTAAACTTGAACTTCACTTGTTAACTTTAAGTTTCTTTAGTTATCTTTAATTTGGGCTTTTGAGAATTGTATCCAAGCATGTCTCTAAGTCCTTAGCTTCTTGAATGATGATCTTTTTGATGTTCTTTGAAAAACTAGTCATACTTTATCTTTTAATCTTTGTCTTCTCTTCATAGCTACATAGCAACATCCAACTAAGTTGGCTTTGTAGTTTTTGGCAAACTACCAGCCATCAACGGATTTGATATGTCTTTACCATGAGCCGTTTGTTATGGACTAGTCAATGCTTCATTGTAGTAACAAGGTGCATTGATAATCTTATAGTTTTTAGCAAACTATCAGCTATCAACGGATTTAAGTTCTCTTTACTAGTAGCCATTTGCTCTGGAGTAGCCAACTCTTTGTTTTAAAAACATGGTGAGTTAATTACCATACAGTTTTTGGTAAACTGTCAACCATTAATGGATTTGAGAATTCTTTACCCAAGCCGTTTGCTTTGGACTAGCCAGTTCTTATGCCTATTAAGCATGGTGAACTGATGACCATTTGTTGTGCGGTGGTTAGCCAACACCCAAACCCTTCTTTCTTCCATTATAGTCTACAGTTTCCAATATATGTCCACTCCTACTGATAAATTCGTTACTTTTTAATACCAGCTTGCTTCTCAATCATCTTTAAAAGTTTATAACAAACTTCATTCATTTTTCCATCTAGAAGCTTCATTTTCAGCATCACTTGGCATGCATCTTTTGACAAAGGATATTTCCTATCTGCTAACATATATATAGTGCATGCCTCCAAAATTAAACAATGTACTTCACATTTTTCATAATACCTCTAACTAACCATCTTTTGCTGAAGTGGTAAGCTCCAAATAGCATCTTCATTGAGAGGTGGATCAAACATAGTCCTGAGATCACTCCATAGTACTCTGTCATAAGCATCTTTAGGCCTATTAGTTCCATACTTCTACATTACCAACCTGTACAACTCTATAAGATCCTCTCCTGTGAAGTCTTTAACCATAGCTCCAAAGCTCATGTAGACTGTATCAACTCCATTTGCTCTCATTATCTGATAAATACTTCTTTGTCCTTGTTGAAATATCTTCTAATTTACCACACTATCAGATTTTGTAGTCAAAGGAGTAGGATTCATAGCCTCTACTGATTCCTCTTTATCAATCTCTGAATCTTCTTGTGCAATCTTGTCAACATTTACACCTTTTCTAGACTTTTGCTTCTTTCTTTTTCCTGTTCTTTTTACTGGCTCTTCTTCCTTTACTTCAGCAACTTTATCTCCTATAGCTGGAACATCTTTATCATCAAACCTTTGTTTCTTTGAAGTCTTTTTCTGAAGCTCTTCTCTATATCTTTTCAATTTTGCCTTTGTAGCTTCAAGATTTATAGGAACAAGAGTGTCAATCTGCTGAACTAACTTATCAAACTCTTCTTTAATTTCTTCAAACTTTAACTTCTTTAACTGAGAAAGCTTCCAAGTTCCTTGATTCTTAAGATAGTTTGACATATAGATTCTTAACTGTGACTGAGTCATGGGTTTGTTTCTCTTTGCCTTAGATCTTCCCTCTGCAAATTGTTTCTTTCTTTGATTTATCATTTCTGCCATTCTTTTTGCAAAATCTTATTCAGGCAAATCCTTTCCCAACACATCTTTTGTCAACTCTGCATTTGCTTCTAGCTTGGCTTTAATAGCATCCCAGTCTTCTTCAGTATAAAATTAAGCTTCAAATTAAACTTGAGCTTTTCTTTTCTTTTGTTGTTCTGATAAAGCTTCCTCTTCTGCCATTCTTTTAGCTACCATTTTATCTAAATGAATCTGCTTTGCAACTTCTTCATCCAATTGAGCTTGCAACTTTATAGCCTCTTCCAATCCAGCTTCCTCTTGTCTCATTTGTTCTTTAGTTTTGTGAGTAGCCTGGATATCCTCTTCAATCATTGGAGCCTTTCCTTCCCTTTGACCCCTTTTACTAGCAGTACCAGAATCAACTTTAGTACTACCAGTATTAACATATAGACTACCAGCATTAACTTATAGACTACCAGAATTAACTTGAAGTCTACAGAATTAACAAGTAATCTACCAGAATTAACTTGTAGACTACCAGAATTAACTTTAATACTTAGTACTTACAGACCATAGATGAGTAGTATTTGCCAGGACTGCATCTATCCATCCTCAAATCCATGCTTATCCTGAAAAGTTAGTGCAAAAACAAGAAAAATGCTACAATATACCATGAACTTGAACTAACTAAATCCGAACTATCAGCATTAATACCCTAGCAGTATTAATGTAATCTAGAAGAAGTTACTAGTCTTTACAAACTGTACAATTTAACCTCCCCTCAAATGTAACTACAAGTTTAACATTCCAATGCTGACCACTAAGAAGTTAAACCTGGTAACATCAAATCCTTTGGTGAGAAGGTCTGCAACATTTGAGTCAGTGTGAATCTTGAGAACATCTATCAATCTCTTCTCATAACAATCCCTTATGAAGTGATGTCGAATCTCAATGTGCTTGGTTCTTGAGTGATAAACTGGATTCTTGACAACACATATGGTGCTCTCATTGTCAATATGGATTTTGGTGTTCATGAAGTTAAAGCCATAATCCATCATTTGGTTTTGTATCCATAGTACTTGCCCACAGCAATGAGCAGCTGCAACATATTCTGCCTCAGTAGTAGAATTTGCCACAATTGTTTGCTTGGATGTGCTGAGCCTTCACCTGATCCATAGCTGCCCGCTCCAACCATTGCAGCAGCAATGGTACAATATCCCATGATAACCCTTTTTTTCATGTTTGCAAACAAGCTTTTTGGTCAAAGTTTGGGGCGAAATACCTTCCAATTTATTTTTCAGTTGTAATAGATCTCCATAATAATGTTGTAAAAACCTGATACATTAAAAATTTTGAATTACTCTCTAAGTTTATGCACCACCCATCAAAATCATTTTAGAAAATTTAAACCCTATTGCTAAAAGACAGATTAATGCATGCAACAAAGTACTACCAAATTGGATTCCCATCCACTAGACTTAGGCCGTAAAGCAGTGTAAAATATAGGATTAAAACTTCCTTTGGGGTGTAAAAATTCTTTTTTTCCAAAAAGTTAATTTACCCTCAGTAACATACCCCAATGTGGCTAATCCAGCATATATCAGCATCAATAAATTATGTATTCCTAGTACATCGACCATGATGACAGTTTACTTCTACAGATCCTCAGTAATAGTATACTCTTTAGAGTCTATAGATGCTACTAATTGTTGAGTCCCATTAGCAAGTGTTCTGACTGTGGCAGTTTGCCAGAACTGTTTGACTAGGGAGTCATAGATAGTAGGATTATGAGTTAAGGCATACCTGAGAGATGTACCTTTAAGGAAATCTACTACCTCAATAAACCACACTTCATTTGGTTTCTTCATGAAAGCGACCATATTATGCTTGTCTGAGTACTTTAGGTTGGCCATATGAACTCGTTGATGAACAGAAATCGTAAGAATGTAAATTCTAATCCTGGGTTTGATTCGAGTGAATTACTAAGTGCTGGTAGAGAGAGGGAATTGAGTTTTTATCGATGAAGAACAAGGTTTCTTATTGGACCGTATGTAAAAGAAGTTTCTAGAGTAAAGAAAGATATTGTATTAGAAGAAAGTGCATAATTATCCAAATAGAAAAACCTTATGTTAAATACCCCGTAAAAATCTCTAACGTAAATATTTAAAATAAGAAAATCATTTTCCTCACCAGCACCAATGGTCATCTACCAGCATTAAAATTAGTCTACCAGTACTAATATAGTCTACCAGAATTAACATATAGACTACCAGTATTAACGTATAGACTACCAGAATTAACTGTAAGTCCACAGAATTAACAAGTAATCTACCCAGAAATATAACTTGTAAACTACCAGAAATTAACTCTAAGACTTTATACTTATAGACCATAGATGAGTAGTATTTGCCAGGATTGCATCTATCCATCCTCACATCCATGCTTATCCCTAAAAGTTTATGCAAAACAATAAAATGCGACAATATACCAAACTTGAACTAACTAAATCCAACTATCCAGCATAATACCCTAGCATATTAAGTAAACTAGAAGTATTACTAGTCTTTACAAACTGACAATTAACCTCCCTCAAATGTAACACAATTTACCCATTCCAATGCTGACCACTAAGAAGTTAAACCTGGTAACATCAAATCCTTTAGTGAGAAGGTCTACAACATTTGAGTGAGTGTGAATCTTGAGAACATCTATCAATCTTTTCTCATAACATTCCCTTATAAAGTGATGTTGAATCTCAATGTGCTTGGTTCTTGAGTGATAGACTGATTCTTTGACAACATATATGTGCTCTCATTGTCAATATGATTTTGGTGTTCATAGAAGTTAAAAGCATATCCGCCATTTGGTTTTGTATCCATAGTAAAATTGCCCCACAGCAATGATACTACAACAATCTGCCCCATAGTAGAATTTTGCCAACAATTGTCTGCTTTTTTGCACTGGCCAAGATATGAGTCTTCGACCAAGAAATTGACATCCACAATTGTCGATTCCTATCAAGCGCCTCCTGCATAATCACTATCTAAGAAAAGCTTCTATTTCAAATAGGGAATCCCTAGGATACCAAACCCTTATCTGGTTATGTTTGAGATATCTAAAGATTCATTTGACAGCATGTAAGTTGAAAGCTTTTGGAGTAACTATGAAACCTAGCACAGGCACAACACAAACATGATGTATAGCCTTGATTAGTCAATACATTATAGAACAATCATTATCTGTAGTCATGCACTCTACTCTACACCACTTAATCTTTAACCAAGGGTTAGTTTGACTTCAAAGAGTATAGCTGTTTTGATGGACAAAAATCAAAACTTCATTGAGAATGTCAGCTACATACTTGTCTGACTAATGAAGATTCCATCAGTTGTTGCTTCCACCTATATCCTAAAAAGATGGAAGCTCTCCAGGAACTTATTTGGAATCTTTTTGTCCAGAACTTTACAAATTCAGTACACATAGACTACTTAGTAGACCAAATTGATGTACATCCACATAGAACTGGACCACATAATGTCACTCTTATTCTTTTGATAAACAAGTTTTTGTCTATGGTACTATTCTAAACCATTCTCCCAGCAGGAAAGGAAGAAGTGGTCTCATACAAGCTCTAGGAGCAGTGATGTTACCATAAACAGGCTTAAACCACCCCCCCGGGGGGGGGGGGGCCCTGGGGGGGGGGGGGGGGGGGGGGGGGGGGGGGGGCCCCACCCCCCGTATGACTTTGGGTGGATGAGCAGGATCAACAAAGCCTAGAGGTTGATGAACATACACCTCTTCTTCAATTGTGCCATAGAGAAAAGCACTTTTAACATCCATTTGATAGACAAGAAATCCCATATATGATGCAAAGGCTAAGAATAGCCTGATTGCCTCTATTCTAGCAACAGGTGCAAAAACCTCATCATAGTCTATTCCTTCTTCTTGTCTATGACCTTGAGCTACAAGCCTGGCTTTATTCTTCACAACAATGCTTCTCTCATCTCTCTTGTTTCTGAAAACCCACTTAGTGCCAATTGCCTTCTTTCCAAAAGGCAAATCTACAAGTATCCAAACCTGCTGTAACTTGAACTGGAGCAATTCCTCTTGCATTGCTTCAACCCAGCTTTCATCCTTTAAGGCTTGTGATATAGTCTTGGGTTCTTCTTGAGAGAGAAAACATGCAAACAAACAGTTTTGATGATCCTTGTGGTTTGTTCTGTTCTGTTTGTGAATGTAACTTACTAAGGCTTGTTGTGCTGAAGAAGCCTTTTGAATCTTCCCTCTTGTTTGAACTGCTGATGTAGGATCTCCTAGAATTTGTCCTTTTAGATGAATCCTATGAAATTATAGTGTGGGGAATAGGACTGACAGCAATGGTGTTATCCATGTTGTTGATATCAGCCACTGCACCCACATCTTCATTATCATCTAAGCTCCATTGAATATACCATAATTTGGGAGAGTATCAGAAGCATCTTCCAAGTCAGGCATATTTAGATCAATGGGTAAATCAGCATTAGGGAGAGTAGATGCAACAAAGAATTTTACCTCCAAATAGACAAAGGATGATTCCATCACATTGCAACCTATAAGTACTAGCATACTACTAACATTGGGTGTGTTAGACCTATCATTACTAACAAATGGCCTATCAGTACTAAGTTGGTTAGTACTGGTAGCTTAATTTTCCTTCTTTTAAGATGCAATTATCCTTTTTTCTTCTTCAAAGGCTTGTCTTGTAACATCATTCATAGCATTAGCAACCAATTCTTGAGTAACCATCATCTCAAGTTCATCTTGCTAGACTTTCATCTTCTGCATCTGATTGTTCCGTCCTTATTAATAACATCTTTTGAATCTTGTATATCCTTGTCTGGAGAAGCATTTTCAGATGGTTGTTCTTGTGCATCCTGAACAACATCCTTTACTGGAATCCTTGTCCTATGAGGATAAAAAGCCTATTATTCTAGTATGTCCTTATCTGTTCCTGATGAACCTGCAACATAAGAATCATGTGTACCTGCATCCACATTAATCTGATTTTCTACACTGAACAGGGGGGGAGGGGGGGGAGAAAAAAAAAGGGGAAAAGGGGAGGGAATTAAAATTCATTGAATTGGTGAGAAAAATTCAAGATCAAACATCCATTAGGAACAGTTCCTCACATTTGTTGATCTTCAAGAAAAATTAATGTGCATATTCTCTTCTACGCCTTTTGGTCCTTTTGTTGTATACTCTAAAGGCATTACTAGAGGTAGAGTATTCAAGCAAATAACATTCATCAGATTTCCTATCTAATTTGCCTAAGGAATCTAAGGTGTTCCAAAATAGTCAAGGGGCACCCAAAAGGTCTCATAAATCTAATACTAGGTGATTTACCTATTAATAGTTCATAAGGTGTCTTATTTTGAGGTTTGGTCACTAATACCCTATTCAGTACATAACAAGCAGTATTAACTGCCTCTGCCCAAAATGGGATAGGTAAAAGTGAAGCCTGCTAACATAGTTCTAGCTGCCTCAATTAGGGTTCTATTTTTCCTTTTTGCAACACCATTCTGCTGTGGAGTTCTAGCTACACTAAACTCCCTTTTGATTCCTTTCTTAGCACATAATTCATTCATAACATAATTCTTAAACTCTGTCCCATTATCACATCTAATGATTTTAACATTATGATTCAACTATTTTCTAAGCCTATGATAAGATTACAAAGGATTTCAGATGTTTCATCCTTGGTAGCTATCACTCTCAACAACAACAACGAGGAGAGAAAAGAGAGAGATAGCTACCAAGATGAAACACTAAATTCCTTGTAATCTTATCATAGCTTAGAAAAATAGTTGAATCATAATGTTTAAATCGATTAGATGTGAGTAATGGGACAATTTCAGACTATTTATGAATGAATGTATGTGGCTAAGAAAGGAATCAACAGGAGTTTAGCGAGCGTGAGAAACTCCACACAGAATGGTGTTGCAAAAAAGGAAAAAATAGGACGCCTAATTAGGCCAGCCTAGAACTATATTAGCAGACCAAACAGTTTACCTATCCCATTTTGGGCTGAAGGCAGTTAATACTGCTGTGTTATGTACTGAATAGGTATTATGAACAAACCTCAAAATAAGACACCTTATAACTATTAATAGGTACATCACCTAGTATTATTTTATAGACCCTTTTGGTGTCCCCCTACTATTTGGAACAGCCCTTAGATTCCTTAATAGCAAATAAAGTTAAGGAAATCTGATGAATGTTTTTTGCTTGAATACTCTACCTCTAGTAATGCCTTTTTGAGTATACAACAAAAGACCAAAAGGGTAAAGAGAATAGCACATTATTTTCTTGAGATCAATCCAAATGTGGCAAACTGGTCCTAAATGGATGTTTATCTGATTTTTTCTCACCAATGCAATGAATTAATTCCTGTTAGTAGAAAATTCAGATTAAATGTGATGCAGGTACACATGTGGCTTATTTTCAGGTCATCAGATCAAATAACAAGACCTTCACCAAATACATACGGCTTCCTCTATTCCCCTCATAGACAAAGATCCATAAAGGATTTAATCAGGATGCAAAGATCAACCATCCTGAAAAATGCTTCTCCAGACAAGAGATACAGAATCAAGAATAAGGATGTTATTAAATATGGAAGAAAACAACGATTCAGATGCCGATAAGATAACAAGTCTAGCAAATGAACTTTGATAGATGATGGTTACTCAAATTTTGCCTAATGCTATTAATGATGGTTACAAACAAGCTTGAAGAAGAAAAGAGGATAATTGCATCTTAAAAGAAGGAAAATTAAGCTACCAGTACTAACCAACTTAGTACTGATAGGCCATTTGTTAGTAATGATAGATCATTTGTTAGTACTGATAGGTCTAACACACCCAATGTTAGTACTGCTAGTACTTCCATAGGTACATATCTGATGAATCATCATTGTCATCTTGGAGGGGGTAAAATACCTATTTTTGCATCACTCTCCCTAAGCTGATTTACCCATGTGATCTATATATGCCTGACGTGAAGATGCTTCTGATACTCTCCCAAATTATGGTATATTCAATGGAGCTTAGATGATAATGAAGATGTGGGTGCAGTGGCTGATATCAACAACATGGATAACACCATTGCTGTCAGTCCTATTCCCACACTCATAATTCATAAGGATCATCTAAAAGGACAATTCGGGGCAGATCCTACATCAGCAGTTCAAACAAGAGGGAAGATTCAAAAGGCTTCTTCAGCACAACAAGCCTTAGTAAGTTACATTCACAAACAGAACAGAACAAACCACAAGGATCATCAGAACTGTTTGTTTCATTTTTCTCTCTCAATAAAGAACCAAGACTATATCACCAGCCCTTAAAGGATGAAAACTGGATTGAAGCAATATGCAAGAAATTGCTCCCAGTTCAAGTTTATAGCAGTTGGAAACTTGTAGATTTGCCTTTTTGGAAAGAAGGCAATTGGCACTAAGTGGGTTCAGAAACAAAGAGATTGAGAGAACATTGTTTGAAGAAATAAAGCCAGTCTTGTAGCTCAAGTGTCATAAGACCAAGAAGAAGGAATAGACTATGATGAGGTTTTTGCACCTGTTGCTAGAATAGAGGCAATCAGGCTATTCTTAGCCTTTGCATTCATATTGGGATTTCTTGTCTATCAAATGGAGTTAAAAAGTGCTTTTCTCGTATGGTCAATTGAAAAGAGTGTATGTTCACAACCTCTTAGGCTTTGTTGATCCTGACTCACTCCAAACAAAGTCATAAGGTGTTAAAGCTCTTTATGGACTACATCAAGCTCCCAAAAGCTTTGGTATGAACACTCTCTTCTTTCCCTGCTGAAATGTTTTAGAGAGGTACCATAGACAAAACCCTTGTTTTACAAAAGAATAAGAGTGACATTATGTTGGTCCAAGTCTATTGATGACATCATATTTGGGCTCTCTTTAATCTATGTTACTGATTGATAAAGGTATGAACAAAAAGAGTTCCCAAATAAGTTCCTCAGAGAGCTTTGCATTTCTTTTTAGGACTATAGGTAAGCCACAACCGATGAATCTTCATTAGTCAAGACAAGATGTAGCTGACATCTCAAGAAGTTTGATTTTTGCTCCATCTAACAGCTACTTACTCCGATTAGTCAAACAAACCCTTGGTTAAAGATGAAGCTGGTGTAGAGGTAGATGTGCATGAATACAGATCAATGATTGGTTCTCTAATGTATTTGACTACATTAAGGCTATACATCATGTTTGCTGTCTGTGCCTGTGCTAGGTTTCAAGTCACTCCAAAAGCTTCCTACTTACATGCTGTAAAGAGAATCTTTAGATATCTCAAACATCAACCCATACTAGTTATGTATCGCTAGGGACTCCCCCTTTTGAACTAGACGCTTCTCAGATAGGTTTATGCAGGAGCAGCCTTGATAGAAATCAACACACTTTGTGATGTCAATTTCTTGGTAGAAGCTCATTCTGCAGTGCAAAAAGAGACAATTGTGGAAAAACAAATTCTACTACTGGGGCAGAATATGTTGTAGCTGCTCATTGCTGTGGGCAAGTACTATGGATACAAAACCAAATGACGGATTATGGCTTTAACTTCATGAACACCAAAATCCATATTGACAATGAGAGCACCATATATGTTGTCAAGAATCCAGTCAACACTCAAGAACCAAAGCACAATTGAGATTCAACATCACTTTAATAAGGGAATGTATAGAAAAGAAAATGTCCTTAAGAAGGATAAATGGGTATGGAGGCCAAAGATGAATTACCAGGATCATGTGTACAAATATAATGGCTCTTACATGCTCAAGAAGTTTGAGTATGTAGACCCAAAAGGGATTTCCAAGTCAGTATTGACTTGGATCCCTAAGAGATACTAATTCTCTTACCTTTTGTGCAAGGCAATACATTAATACTGCTAGGGTATTAATGCTGGTAGATAGGTTATAGTTAGTTCAAGTTCATAGTATATTTTTCTTTTTATTGCACTAACTTTTCAGGATAAGCATGGATTTGAGGATGGATAGAAGCAGTCCTGGCAAATACAACTCATCTATGGTCTATAAGTACTAAGTATTAGAGTTAATTCTGGTAGTCTACAAGTTAATTCTGGTAGATTACTTGTTAATTCTGTGGACTTAAGGTTAATTCTGGTAGTCTACAAGTTAATTCTGGTAGATTACTTGTTAATTCTGTGGACTTAAGGTTAATTCTGGTAGTCTATACGTTAATACTGGTAGTCTATATGTTAATTCTGGTAGACTATATTAGTACTGGTAGACTAATTTTAATACTGGTAGATGACCGTTGGTGCTGGTGAGGGAAAATTGACTTTTCTTCTTTTAAATATTACCGTTAGAGATTTTTACGGCGCGTACTTCTAACATAGGTTTTCTATTTGGATAATTACTGCACTTTCTTCAATAAAATATCTTTCTTTACTCTAAAGAAACTTCTTTTACACACGGTCCAATAAGAAACCTTGTTATTCATCGATAAAAACTCAATTCCCTCTCTCTACCAGCACTTAGTAATTCACTCGCATCAAACCCAGCATTAGAATCTCAATTCTTACGATTTCTGTTCATCAACGAGTTCATATGGCCAATCTAAAGTACTCAGACAAGCATAATATGGTCGCTTTCCTGAAGAAACCAAATGAAAGTGTTGGTTTCACTGAGGTAGTGGATTTTCTTAAAGGTACATCTCTCAGGTATGCCTTAACTCATAATCCTACTATCTATGACTCCCTAGTCAAACAGTTCTGGCAAACTGCCACAGTCAGAACACTTGCTAATGGGACTCAACAATTAGTAGCATCTATAGACTCTAAAGAGTATACTATTACTGAGGCATCTGTCAGAAGTAAACTTCAATTGGCAGATGCAACAGGAATACATAATTTATCTGATGCTGAAATATATGCTGGATTAGCCACATTGGGGTATGTTACTGAGGGTAAATTAACTTTTTGGAAAAAGAATTTTACACCCCAATGGAAATTTTTAATCCATCATATTTTACACTGCTTAAGCCCTAAGTCTGGTGGATGGGATCAATTTGGTAGTACTATTGCTACTGCATTAATCTGTCTATCTAGCAATAGGGTTTATAATTTTTCTAAAATGATTTTTGATGGAACGATACTTCTAACTCAAAGTACCTAACTGTTCAAAATGTAGAAAATCTTAAAAAAAGTTCTTGAAAACTATCAAACGAAAGAGATAAATTTCAAAGGGCTAGGTCTGAAATCAGGATATCAAATGAGCTTAGAGTCATTAGAAGTCATGCTTAAAACACATGAAAAGAATGAATATGCATGGGGTGATAAGTATGAACAGATGGAATATGACTTAAAGATAAGGGATTTGAAACTAGAAGAAAAACAAAAGGAATTAGATCAAGTCTTAAAAGAAAGAGATGATTTCAAAGTAAAACTTGAAAAATGGACAAATGCTTCTGTACTTCAAAATGAAGTCCTAAACAAACAAAGATATTTGTCTGATAAATCATGTATAGGATTTGGGGTTGAGTCTATGTTAGTGATGAAAGTAACAATCATCTGTGATAGAAACCTTGCCAGATCAATTGTATGAAAATTTCAAAAGAGAAAAGGCATACAAAGCAGTACTCCACCCCCAGTACAATTATTCCCTACCAGGGGCAAATGTCTCCTTTACAGGGATAGATGAACTAGCTATTAGGAATAAGGTCAATAATCAAGAGAAAATAAAGTCTAGTCAACCAGAAATTGATAGAAATAAAGTCATAATTGAAGATTGGGTTGATAGTGATGATGAAGAGACTGTTTTAAACTCTTCAGAAACTCAAAAGAAAACTGTTTTGAACTCAGAAAATAGTGAAACATCTTTTAAAAACAGGTCACCTAGCAGTCAAAACAGTGTTGGTCAAGGATCTAGGAAAAAGGGTCTTGGGAACAACGGGGGTAAATTATGTTTTGTATGTTACAGTCCTAATCACCTAATCAAGGATTGTAATTTACATGAAAGAAATTTCAAACAACCATTTGTGAAATTGAAACTCCGTTCGTTTTTGGACAATGATTTGAATGGGTTTGAAGATTGATTTGATTATCTATATTTACTAATTAAAAACTACAATTAAAATAAGCAAACAAAAGCAATTAAGCACGAAAACAATTAACGGGCACGAAGAAAACACGATAATTAAGCAACTATACTAAATTTTACTCCTACGAATGCAAAGTAAATTTCTAAACTTAAATTAAGATAAAATAAATATTAAGATAAAGAAAATTAATTTTTTTTTATAAATATTAAGATAAAGAAAATTAATTCCTAAAAATTCTAAAAAATGATTTTTAACTTTAAAAAAATCTAAGAAATGATAAAAACTAAGAAAACAATTTTTAACTATTTTTTATATTAAATTCCTATTTTTAAAATTAAATTTAAAAGCATAAAAATAAAATTTAAAATCTAAAAATGATAAAAATGATTTTAATGCATGTAAACCTAAAAGTATTTATTCTAAAATTAAAAACTATTTTTTTGTATTTTTAAAATTTATTTTTCTATTTTTTATTGATTTTCGAAATTTTTAACCAAAGAAAAATTATAAAAATTAATCTAATAAAAGGAAAAATCACAAAAAGTGCTAAACTAAGCAAAGAACAAAGGAAAAATAAGGCAAGGAGAAAATCTCAACAAATAAGCTCTGAATAAGCTAAAACTAGCTACAGCTTATTATTTGGGCTTAAGGCCCAAAACGTGTATAACAATTAAATGGGAAGAATAGCTCACGGATGCGCTATTGAAGCACAATGGTTAAGGCAATGGGCTTGTGTAGCCAAGGTCGTGGGTTCGAGTCCCAGGCTTGGTTTTTGCACTTTTTATTTTTTATTTTTTGAAAACTTATAAAAGAAAAGTTGTAAATAAACTAAGAATAAGCAATCTTAATAAAAACACTTAACTATGAAAAGCCCTAAATAAGCTAAAAAACAGCTGAACACCTAACAGGAACACTAAACTACTATTTTTGGTAATTTTCAAATTTTTAAAGACTCAAAAGCTAACCATGAGCTACACTAATGAAACTTTAAACTATTATTACCAATGTTAACCTAATGAGCTTAACAGGAAAGAAATAAGCAAAAAGTAACAAGCTATAAGCTAAAATTTTAAACTAAGCACTTATTGAACTCTTTAAACCAAACAACCCTTATAGACAGACTTTGAGCTTAAAATTAAGCACCCTAATAAAAACTATAAGCTAAATGACTTGAACCTTCTAAAAGCCTGACCAAAATGCTATTTAAAAACGCTTTTTGAAAAGATTTTGGAAAACTAGAGCTTATGGAAAAAGCTTAACAAAACAGATAGTTTACTCAGCTCTTGCTGAGTTTTGGATTTTTAAATGAAAAGAAAACATCTGATTTTTAAAGGCTAAAACAGATAACAAATTAAGCTATATTTTAAAAACTAAGTCTAAACTAATAAAATATGACCTAAAAGCTATCTATAATCTAAAAATCAAAAGCTAAAAGCTATATTACCCTACTGAAAATTAAGCCTGAAAATGACAGTTTGTCTAGTATATCTGCTGATGCAGTTGACAAATATAAGAACCACAACTTTAAAACCTATTGATGCAGACCTAGAACTTGATTTTATTAGATTCAAAGCATCTAGTTAAATGTACTTTTGACAAAACTAACAACTAGAAAACAATTAAGCTCAAAATGCTAGCTATACTTAAACTATTCCTAACTAATACAAATTATAGACTAGAAAACCTTTAAAAAACTTGATTAAACTCAGCAATTACTTAGAATACTAAACTTACAAACCTAAAAATCGAGCACTAAAATCAATTAATTAACCTCACGGAACCACACGGCATATTAACTTTAATAATACTGCTGACAGCCCAGAACACCCCTTTAACTATACTCCCAACCATATATATCTAATTAAAATGAAATTAACAGCTCAAATCCTAAAATACAGATAACAAGATAGCTCAAAGACAACTATGATAAGGCATATAACAAAGAGCAAATAAGCCAGAACCAATAAGCTAATACTATGCTACTCTTTTTTTTTTATGATTATTTTATGACATATTATATGAAATAGATTAACACAACACTAAGAATTAAGAAAATTAAAACTAAAAGCATAATATCAACTATAAAAGCATATCTTAGCTAACATGAAACAACAATGAAGACAAGTACATAGAGGCAAATACGCAAGAATATCAGCTAAGAAAAATAAAGACAGATAAGCTAAATGAAAACATACTAGAGCCTTAGCTAAACAAAGGCATCAAAGGCTCAATTGAGCTGTCTACAAGCTCTGGCTTATTGAGAATAAGCCAGTAAAAGTCCATATGAGCTCTTCCATGTTTAGCTCATCTTCCAAAAGCTCAAAATCCAATAAGCTAAGGTATTAAGCTGTTTTTAGATTTAAATAGATTAAGAGCTTATTAAATAAGCGTCAATTGAGCTAGATACTCAAAAGAGTCATGTAAACGAAGCTTACAAGTAGCTTATGAAACATTAGCAATAACATTTGATTATAGTAATAGCTTATAAGTAAAAACAGGCGATGAAAACTAAACTTATGATTTTATTAATGTTTAAATCGGATTACAAGACTTGATAAATAGAAATAACAAAGGCTTAAAAAGAAAATTACATTTAAACTTAAAAATTACAAAAGATTTTTAACTCTAAAAAAATGCAGGAAAAAGAGATGATTCTGAGTGAGTGAGGAGCTCGTATTTATAGTGTCCTTGTGAAGCTTCTAGGTCCTGAGTTAGTTAGATGCTCCCATCAATCTTGTCCTTTTATTCCTTTCAATCATTAGAAGCTTACTTAGAGCCGTTGGATCACTTTTGGAGCACACGGATTGCCAACGTGGCAATCCATGATGTGACAGCTCTGTGCTTCTTTTGTGAGCGTTTTAGTGTAAAAACCCCATTCCTTGTGTGCTTTCTTTAATCCACGCGTGTCCACTCTCTTGGGGATTGACCAATAACCTTCTATAAATGATGTTTTTAAACATCCCGCTTGTACTTAGCTACTTTAATTGACTATTCTCACCCTTAATTAGCAATTGCCCTTTGATTTGACCTTGAGGTAAAAGGAAGAAGACGGTGAATAGTGTAAAACCACTTTTCCCGCTCTTTTTCTTTTATAAAGGGATGTTTGATTTTTACCCGGGTTTATAACCTTAGGGTTATAAAGGTTTTGGGCCTGGGCTTGATTTGGGCTCGGGCTTGATTTGTGTTATAAGAAAGTTAACGAGTGTTAACTTCTATTAATAGAAAGTTAACACCGTTAGGGCTTTAAGGGACCATTTTTGTAATTTGGTTAATTATAAGGGAATGGTTTGGTAATTTTTGGATTTTGTCTTTTTGTGTTGACCATGTTTGACTGAAGGTTGACTTGAGTTGACTAATGTTGACTTTTGATAGCATTCTCCCGGCTCTTTGTATGCTCTTCCGTTCCCGTGTTCGTATTTGTCTGGTTTTGACCATTTTCTAGAGATTTTTGCAATATCCGTACCTACACAATCACAAAGACAAAACAAGCAATATTCAAGCATTTAAAGCATAATTTTGTCTTTTTAGGGCTATTTTAAAAAAAATGGATATGTGTTTTCACACATATCAGTTATGCAAGGGATATTGTACCATTGATGCCTGCTATGTTGGCAGGGGCAGCTGTGGATCAAGGTGAAGGCTCAACACAACTAGCTGAACCTCATCACACACTTGTTAATCCAATACCATCCACATCCCAACCACCTCATCCATCACCACTACTTCATTCACCACCTCATTCACCACTTTAATCACCACCTTTTTCACCACCTCATTATTCACCACCTGGGTCCTATAAAGCACCTCTCCCTGAAGGTAATACATCAGGAAGTGTTGAGGATAGTATGCAACTTAAAGAATTGATGGTGCTTGTACCTACCTTGGTGACCAGGATTAATAGTTTAGAGAAAGAGTTAAAGGACACCAAACAGACACTAGGGAATGTTGTGCTCAAATTAGTAAAGAAGGTGAAAACTCTGGAAACAGCTTTGAAGAGGAAATCCAAGAAAGTACTCATGTCTGAATCAGAGGATCACGGGAGGAAGTTTCAGGATATTGATGATGATCCTCTAGTTTCTTTGGTTAAGAAATCCATGAAAGAAAAGTCAACATATTTTGTCACTCCTACAAAAGCTTCAGGGGAAGCTCATGAAGAAGAAATCAGTCCTACAATCTTGGAGGCAGCTAAAACATTGTCAAAGGTTGCTTCTCAGGGTGTTAGCAAAGAAAAATCAACTGATAAGGGCAAGAGATACAGGAGGAGAGCAAGGTCTATGGCTAAAAAGATTAATACTAGATTGGATGCTGAAGAAGAGATTAATACTGGCAGAGAAGAAATTAATACTGGTATTGAAGAGGTTAGTACTGATAGTACTAAAGTTGATTTTGGTACTGCTAGTAAAAGGGGTCAAAGGGAAGGAAAGGCTCCAGTGGTTGAAGAGGATATCCAGGCTACTCACAATACTAAAGAACAAATAAGACAAGAGGAAGCTGGATTGGAAGATGCTATAAAGTTGCAAGCTCAATTGGATGAAGAAGTTGCAAAGCAGATTCATTTAGATAAAATGATAGCTAAAAGAATGGCTGAAGAGAACCCTTGTGTAAGAGCCCCTAGGTTAATTAGTCAAGTGGTTCATGGTGTAAGAGTTGGTTCCCTATGATCTTTCTTAACCATGATATTTTGAGCAAGTTGATATAAAGTTGATAATTCTTGGTCCTATCCTTGAAAATCCGGCCACATAGGCTCCCATGTGATGTTATGTTGATTATTTTGGGTATTGAGTATAATCGTAGGTATTCGTTTAAGCGTAGTTAGGTTTTGGTGCTTTAGGGAATGCCGAAACGCGTTTTTCGCGAAACGTAAGCATTTTACGTAGCCAATAAAAATAAGATGAACAAAGTTATTAATTATCCTCATAATAATCATATAACACTTACTTGATGTAAACATTTAATTGTTTAATGCCCGTTTACATTGAATGATCATTTTTAGTTTACGCGATTTAGCTTAACGTTTACGATTTAAAACAAATGCGTAAAACCCTAAAAATAAATTGTGAATTACATAATTTCGTACATTGACCTAAAACACGAGGTGTTATAAAAGGAAGAAGAGCCAGTAAAAAGAACAGGAAAAAGAAAGAAGCAAAAGGCTAGAAAAGGTTTAAATGTTGACAAGAGTGCACAAGAAGATTCAGAGTCTGATAAAGAGGAATCAGTAGAGGCTATGAATCCTACTCCTTTGACTACAAAATCTGATTGTGTGGTAAATTAGAAGATATTTCAGCAAGGTTAAAGAAGTATTTATCAGATAATAAGAGCAAATGGAGCTGATACAGTCTACATGAGCTTTGGATCTATGGTTAAAGACTTTACAAGAGAGGATATTATAGAGTTATATAGGTTGGTAATGCAGAAGTATGGAACAAATAGGCTTGAAGATGCTTATGACAGAGTGCTTTGGAGTAATCTCAAGACTATGTTTGATCCACCTCTCAATGAAGATGCTATTTGGAGCTTACCACTTCAACAAAAGATGGTTAGTTAAAGGTATTATGATAAATGTGAAGTACAATGTTTAACTTTGGAGGCATGCACTATATATATGTTAGTGGATAGAAAGTATCCATTGTCAAAAGAAGCTTGCCAAGTGATGCTGAAAATGAAGCTTCTAGATGGAAAAATGAATGAAGTTTATTATAAACTCTTGAAGATGATTGAGAAGCAAGCTGAGATTAGAAAGTGATGGAGTTATCAGTAGCAGTGGGTATGTTTTTGGAAACTGTGGACTATTATGGAAGTGAGAAGGGTTTGGGTGTTGGCTAACCACCACACAACAAATGGTTATCAGTTCACCATGCTTAATAGGCATAAGGACTGGCTAGTCCAAAGCAAACAACTTTGGTAAAGACTTCTTAAATCCGTTAATGGTTGACAGTTTACCAAAAACTATATGGTAATCAATGTACCATAGTATTGCACTAAAGCATTGGCTACTCCAGAGCAAACGGCTACTGGTAAAAAGAATTCAAATCCGTTGATAGCTGATAGTTTGCTAAAAACTATAAGGTTATCAATGCACCTTGTTACTACAATGAAGCATTGACTAGTCTATAGCAAATGGCTCATGGTAAAGACATATCAAATCCGTTGATGGCTGGTAGTTTGCCAAAAACTATAAAGCCAACTTAGTTGGATGTTGATGTGTAGCTGTGAAGAGAAGACAAAGACTAAAAGACAAAGTATGATCTAGTTTTTCAAAGAACATCAAACAAATCATCATTCAAGAGAAGCTAAGGACTTAAAGACATGCCTGGATACAATTCTCAAAAGCCCAAACTAAAGACAACTGAAGAAACTTGAAGTTAACAAGTGAAGTTCAAGTTTAGGGGAGGATTGTTAGGAATTTTGTATAACAGACTTAGTTCTGTTAGTATTGTAGTTAATTATGCTAGTATCATAGTTAGTACTGGTAGAAGGTTTATCATAGTTAGTAGTGGCAAAATTAAATAGTTAATATTGTTTATGTAATAGTTAAGTTAGCTTACGCATAAATTAGTTAGAGTTAAAGATATGCATGAGATATCTTAGGAAAGGATATGCAATATCTTTATACGCGTTTTGTAAAGCCCATTAGGGTTTCCTTAGTCTATAAAAGGAACCCGAGGCATAGTTAGTGGACATAGTTCTACAGAAGATCATAGAGATCATATAGTAATCATACTTTGTAATCTGTAACCTAGGCAGATTCAAAGTTCAATATAAAAGTGTTTTGATTGTGTTCTTCTTTACATTGTTGATTAAATTCCGCGTAATCAATAGTGGTTAATCATTGTTTCATCATTGTTACTTTAGATTTATCTAAGGCAATAACCCTTTACAAGCTAAAGGTTAAGATCCACTAAGCAAAGGGATCCTACAATGAGATTTTAAAGAAATTCAATTACACTGATGTGAAGTCTGCTTCTACTCTAGTTGACCTTTAGTCAAAGATGGAGATGCTAATGATGTTGATGTATGATGATTTCTTGATCTACACCTTTTTTATAATATATAATATATAAATATAAATATAAGATATACTTATAATATATAATATATAAAGATAAGAGGGTAAGAATCAAAAAATCACAATTATAGTAATCCGGGAGTATGATTCCCGAGTCGTTATCCCCAACGAGGAATGCAATTGAAAGTTGAAAGTTGTTTTGAGAATCAATGCTTGAATGGGATAAGATTGATATTGGTTTTCTAAAACTACGATAAAAATAAAGCAAAAACTTAAAAACACTTAAGGGAAGACAAATTTTAACTAAAAACGCAAATCGAGAATCCTAAACAGGACCTAAAAACCCTAAATTATTAAAATTAAGTCCTACAATGATCTTTTTGGATTTTATAAGATTTAATTGACTAAAAATCTAGGGCAAAGGAAACTAGACCAAAAACGAAAGAGTTTTAAGCTAAAAATATGAACGGGATTCAATCCCGTTCTTTAAAAAAACAAATTTTGCAATTTTAACCCTACAGAATAAAATCTATTATTCCTAGGTTCTAAATGCTAAAAGAAAATTTTCTAAAAAAGAATTATATTTTTTTGACTTTTTTATAATTTTTTATGAATTAAAAACGATTTTAACAAAATTAAATGTTTAAAAATACTAAACTATTTATAAAAAAACTAGAAAAATTACGAAAAATAGCTTGAACAATGTAGAATCTAGGAAAAATAGGCTCGTGAAAACAGCTTATCGAATAAGATGTGAAATAAGCCAAAACAGCTTATTATACAAAAGAGCTCAAAATGTGTATAAATATTAACTAAAGGAAAACTATAACGGATGAGCTATTGTAGCACAATGGTTGAGAGAGTTGGGTTAAAACGCTTGGTTGATGGTGGTAGAGGTCCCGGGTTTGAGCCTTGCTCACCTAGGGCTTCCCACTATCCCAAGTGTTTTTGTTTTTGCCAATTTTTTTACAACTTTTTAGAACACTTAAAAATAAGCAACTTTTGCAAAACAACTATTTTTATAAACCACAAATAAGCACTAGAATAAGCACTTAAGATGACAGAATAAGCTTAACTCTTAATTCTAAATCACACTAACTGTTGGGACTTTTAAAGCACTAATAAGCAATCCTAAAAGAGAAATAAGCTATCACAGATATTCAACTATACCTAATAAGCATAAACAAGCAAAAATAAGCAAAGAACTTAAGCTAAAACAGACAGATTACTTAAAAGCTATAAAACTTAAAAATTTTACTCTAAGAAGCAAATAAGCTATAATAAGCTCTAACCTAAGAGGAATAAGCTAAAGTAGGCTTACACTAAACTAATAAGCTATACTAACCCTAAATAAGCTAGGAAAATAAGCAAATAAGCACAAATAAGTCAAATAAGCAAAATGGCACAAAACAGCAAGCAAACAGCAAAAAGGGGCACTTTTGAGCTTAAAAATAAGCTGAAAGATGGATCCTTTCAGCTTAATGAGTTATACCACTGAAAAGTTCTGACAATAAGCTACAATAATCAGAAATCAAATAGGAGTTTGAAACAAAGATAAGCCAAGAAAAATGCTTATGAAAAAACTACACACTCAGATTCCAACACTCAGAAGACATTTTTAAATCTTTACAAACCCCTACTTTTAAGATTAAAAATAAACAAACAATCAGACCCTTACAGACTTGAGACCTAAAAACAGATAAAATTTGAACCTTAAGGAACACATATCATCAATCAAAAAGCATTTTGAAATTCTCAATAAGCCACAGCAAGCATTTGAAAAAGCAGTTTCTCAAATTTTTTAAACACTTACCACTTTTTGACAGGTTTGGCAAAAACTCAAAACAAACTTGTAGGTTTTAGAGCTTTGTTTCAAACCTTTTTTAACACATTCATGAACACAAAACACAATAAACTAAAGCACATTCACATAAGCAACTAAAATAAGCTACAACTTGACAGATTCAAACAATGAACTCTTAAAACCTTAATTTTGATATTTAACACTTAAAAACCTAAATAAAATGAATTCTAGGACTAATTTTACCTAATCAAAGTTGAATTAAAAGTACAAAACAGGTTTTGACCCATTTTACCTACTGTCCCAAACACCCCTTTATAATAATTAAATCCAAATCCATCTTATCAAATTGAGATTTAATAAGCACAAATTAAATACCAGATATTAAACAGCTTATAACAAACTTAATGAATCAATATAAGCAATCAAATAAGCCAGAATAATAAACTAAGACACTATGCTACTATTTTTGGTTTTTATGACTGTTTTATATCAAAAGCTATTAAAATGAAATTTAAACTACAAACTAAGTACAATAAGCATTAAACAATAGTGATAAGCAACATTAAGCTAATAACATCAGTAATAAGCTAATATTAAGCAGTAGAATAAGCAGACAAACAATAAGCATATAAAGTAAGCTTAAAAGAGAGAAATGAAAATGTACCATAATTCCCTTTGCAATAAAACAGGAAAATAAGGCTCTAAGAGATAAAAAAGATAAAAATATTTAAACTAATCAACAAGCTCTGGCTTGTTATAAACAAGCCAGTAAGTCCATAAGCCCATCCACAATTGGCTTATCATCCTTTTCCAAAGCTTAGGTAAATTTAGGGGGTGAATTTGTTTGAGTAAAGCTTAGTAAAGCTTTGATGGCTTTACTGAGTAAACAGCTAGCTTATGAGTAGATTTAAGAGCTTATTGAGCTTAAGTGAAACAAAAGAGAGCTTATTTAAACATTTGTATGAAAGTAAATAAAAGACAATTGAATTATGAGTAAACTTAACTTTTATTAATAGAAAAACAGATTACAACTTAAAAATGAGATTACAATGACTGAAAACATTAAATTGAAAATTACATTTGCTAAATTTAAAAGCTACACTAAGCAGCTAAAAACTAACTACTAAAAAGATAGATGTGGGTGAGTGAGGAGTGGGTTCTTTATATAGGGGATGATGGATGCTTCTAGGTCTCAAACACTCCTCTTGATCTTTTAATTTTATACGTCCATTTCTTGCAATCATTGGCTCTTTAACCTTCACCGTTGGATCATTAAGTGAGCACACGGATTGCCATCTTGGCAATCCGTATGTCAAATGCTTTGTGCTTCTCTAACAAAGGATTTAGTGTAATTTTTCATTCCTTATGTGTTTCTTGTAAGCCCGTGTGTCATTCCTTTATCCTTCTTGACCAATCATAGCTGAGATGTGACGTTTTGCTTTGCTGAGCTGTGGCTTAGTACTTGGAATCTTCTTTTGGCCACGTCAATTGCATTTTACCCTTTGTTTTTGACAGGGTAAATGGAGGAGAACGACGATGAACAGTAAAACACATTTCGCGCCCTTTTTTTTCTTTTTATAACTTTGTTTGAATGAGTGGGTTTGATTTGGGCCTGGGTAAAAAAGGTTGGGCCACGGTTTGGTTAAATGGTTTATAATTATAAGAGATAATGACCGTTATCTCTTTAATAAAAAGGAGATAACGGTGTTAGGGTTTAGGGACTTTTGATGAAAATGAGTTAACAATAAGGGTATTTTGGGTATTTTGAGGATTTTATCTTTTGTGAGTTGACCAAGAGTTGAATTTTGATGACCTTTATCTACAAACTTCTGGCTCTTGTGCACTCTATCCGTTCCCGTGTCCGTGTTTGTTCGGTTTTGACCATTTTCTTGTGATTTTTGCATTATCCGTACCTACACATCACAAATGACAAAACAAGCAATATACAAGCATAATTTGCACAATTTGTTCATTTTAGGTTCATTTTTGATATAATAAGGATATGTGATTTCTCACATATCAATGTACATCTCTATAGATCTATGATTGGATCCTTGATGTATCATACAACATCTAGACAAGATATCATGTTTGCAGTATGTGCATGTGCCAGATTCTTAGTTACTCCAAAGACATCACATTTCTTAGCTGTAATGAGAATTTTTAGATATTTGAAAGGAAAACCAACTTTAGGCCTTTGGTATTCTAGAGATTCTCCATTTGAACTAATTGGTTATACTGATAGTGACTATGCTGGAGCCACTCAAGATAGGAAGTCAACAACTAGAGATTGTTAGTTTTTGGGAAACATGTTGATATCTTGGCAGTGCAAGAAGCAAACTGTGGTTGCCACCTCTACAACTAAAGCTGAATATGTGGCTGCTGCTAGTTGTTGTGGACAAGTACTCTGGATTCAAAACCAATTGCTGGATTATAGGTATAATTTCATGAATACTATGATTCACATTGATAATAACAGTACTATTTGCATTATTGAAAATCCTGTTCAACATTCTAAAACAAAACATATAGAGATTAGACATCATTTTATAAGAGATTGCAATGCTAAAAAGTTAATTCAAATGGTTAAAATTGATACTGAACATAATGTTGCAGATCTTCTTACAAAAGGTTTTGATGCTGGAAGGTTTCAGTACTTGGTCTCAAGTATTGGAATGCTTAATCCTTAATGTTTAAATCTCTTTATGTCTTTGTAAAGTTTTGTAAAGGATTAGTACTGTTAGTTGTATCCATTAGTACTGCTAAGTATAACTAGTACTGTCAGTTATACTTAATACTGTTAGTTAAAACTGCTAGTCAAAATTAATACTGCTAAACAAGAAAATGCTTTGGATTGTGTTTTTCTTGGTTTTGGACTAACACTTGCAGGATAAGCAAGCAGTATGATTAAATTTGATGATACCAATTGTGAAGTTTGCTATAAGAGATACTGCTGATTGCTGACCTCTGAAGTATTGTTTAAGGGGAGGTTTAATAGTTCTTAACTTTCATTCCTGGGTTATGCATAAATATTGATCCTCATGAATTCTCACATGTCTATCTAGTTGTTTCTAGTATACTTGTAATGAATAGAGGCATCTTGTTGTATAATTATTGAAGACAGAGTTAAAACAATTAATGAATATATTAATACAGCTAAGTATAATCAGTACAGTTAGTTATACTTAAGACTGCTGGTTAAAAATGTTAGTCGTGATTAAAATTATCAGGTAAGTTAAAAAGAGGTCAGGACACTAAGATACCTCAGTCTGGTGGTTCCCCTGAAAAAGGTTGGTGATGAGACTATCCATAAGGAGTTGGATGACAGAATGGAAAGGGCTGCCAGTACTGCTTCTATCTTAGAAGCAGAGTAGGAAAGTGGTAACATCAATAAGACCCAATCCATGGCAACACTTAATTGATCAAGTCCTTAGGGAATTGGTTCAGGTAGTGGTCCTAGGTGCCAAGATACCATATTGGGGGTGTAGATGCTCAAACTAGGTTTGAGACTACATCTTAATAGTCTAATGATCCACCTCTCTTAAGATGTTACACACGTAGAAGTGGGGAGGACAATATGAAACTATTGGAATTGATGGCAAATTGTAAAAAACTGTGTGAAATGGTGAGGAAAAGAAAAGAGAGAAATTGTGAGCTGAAAAATAGAAAAAGAGATGTGTGCATAAAAACACAAAGAGTGATTTGGTGAGCCAAAAGAAATGAGAGATTCAGTGAGTTTAAAAAAAATAGAAAGAGAGCTTGTGAGAAGAATTCATTGATGATAGAAGTCCTTTTTGGAAAGAAATTGAAGTTAATGTTGGTAACTCAAACTTAATGATGTTAATACTGGTAATATAACTTGATACTGCTAAGCATAAAGTTTCTACTGCTGGTATACATTAATGCTGCTAAGCTTACGTTGATGCTATTGAGTTACTGCTGCCGAGTTACTTACTACTGTTAGGCATCATTTAGTGTTGTCAGTTCAAGTTAATGCTGTTGAGGGTGATTTTAAAAATACTTCGATTTAGGGTTTCATTCGATTCTTTATTCGATTTCAATCATTTAAACACTCTCTAAACGTAAACCCTAACTCAATTACGTATTAGAGAAGTCAGAAGGAAGTGAGGAGGTTTCACATCAACATCATTGATTTTCTAATGCACTAGTCAATATCAGAATGCCTAACTGAATTCTCACAACCCTTTATGCTTCTCTTATAGAACAATTTTGGCAAACTGCTGCTTTGAGCATAAATGAGGATGGAGTCAGGGGAATCACTGCTACCATAGATAGGAAGGTCAAGGTATTTGTTTCTGAGGCCTCCATTAGAAGACCTCTCAAGCTTGAGGATTCTGAAGGTCTTAAAACTCTACCTACTGCAGAAATTTTTAAGCAACTGCTATCATTAGGGATATGTAATTCACTTCTGATAGCCATAACTTTCAAAAGGGACCATGTTCCCCTGCAGTGGAAATTCTTCATTTCATTCACATTCTCTAAGTTTAAGTCTCCTAAGAAGATCTGTTTGGGAGCAGTTTCGAGTAGCAATATAGCTACTTCTATACATAGCCTGACAATTGATCCGTACACTTTAACTTTTCCAACTTAATTTTTGAGGCACATGTCATAGGGAAATAGATAGTTTGTCAAAGTTTTTGATGTATCCAGATTCATTCAAAATCTTTTTGAATCAAATGCATGGGAATGCTTTTCCATCATAAGAAACTTTGCATACTCTACACTTACACAAAAACTTTTAGTAATTGAAAAAGGTTACTTAAGGACTATTCTGGGGTGGGACATCCTACTATTTTCACAACATGCTCACTACACTGAGTCATCTCCTTCCTGATAACTTCTTTCAACCATCCTTATCACTCTCCTAAACCACACCATCAAACCTCACAACACCTCTACACAACCATCCTAACCAAACCAATCACTCTGTTACTGAGGAGACTGATCCAATGCCCCATGAATCACCTCTCTAAGTGTTCACTTATTGACTTTGATGGGTAGTTTATCACTTAATAAATTAATACGGTTCTTTGTACCTCACTGTATAAGAAAGGTTGCAGCTTGGAGTCTGATTTCAAGCAAACAATTGTACCTACAAATGCTCGCTCTTTTACAAAATGATCAACAGCGGTGAAGAAGTTAGAGACGACAATCAAGAAAGCCAAGCTAGGAGGAGAGCAAAGTTGTATTCACTAATGTTGGGAAGCTGAGGAGGATCCTTTAATCAGGGGCAGTGAGAGAGTTTGATTGAAGAACTGACTTAGATGCTGTGAATTTCTTGGGTTCCTCCAAATGCTGAAGATCAAGGATGATCTGTTGATACTATAGATTAAGTGTTCAACCTGAAGAGCAGTTAGGTGTTTTTTATGTGCAGTAACAATCTCTTGCAGATTGCAGCTAGAAGAAGACAAAGTGTTTGAAAATGTTCGAACTTACACCAGAAGAAGAAAAGACGTTAGTACTGGTTACGTGGTGGAGGTAGTTTACTTCTCTGCCAGTTGCATTATATAGTTACTGACTGATATTTAGTACTGCCCAGTGAATTGGTTAGTACTACTAGTGTAAAGGCAACAGGTCAAAGGCAATGCTTTATGCAATGAGTCTGAGCCACCAAAAGAAATCAATAAGAGGGTTCCATTCAAGTACAAATGAGTGTTGATGAGGAATTAGCTAGAAGGTATTGAGAGGGACAAAGCTAGATTCAATGCTGAACTGAAGTAGATTTACGGACAGAACAAGAACAAGAAATGATTTGACTTTGAAACAGCTCTTGGATATTGGCAAAAGCAGTGGATGAAAGAGAAGAAGTTGCAGCTAAAGTTGATCAGCTCATTATATTGATTGAGTGTCCTGCTGTTCTAAGAATATCATACACTTTCAATAATCAGACCTTTCTCTTTGCTGAAGTAAGGAAGAAACATGTGTTGTATCTGAAGGAATCAAGTGTGGATACAAGATGAAGTCATTTCGACGGGAATGTAGCTATGGAAGAGATCTGACTATTATTTGAAAGAGTATGGGATCAAAATCAGGATTTTATACCTATGGGTTCTGAGATTGAAAAGGAAGTTATGAAGAGATCAGGATTTGATCTTCAACAGAATTCTTCAAAAACCCGTTGAAGAGAGATAGATTCAGCAAGGATGATGTTATAGTTGAACAAGCTGTATTTGTGTGAAAGTGAAAGATCTAGGATAGATGAGTAGAAGAAAGAAATCACTTTCTAGGAAAGAGTAAAAGAAACTTTAGTGAAGAAAGTGCTAAAGAAAACAAGAAGCTATTACCCAGGGGAATGAAGACGGTGGTTAGTGTGGTGGTGGGTTGAAGATATGTACACCGGTGGAAGGTTTCGTGGAGTGGGTGGTGGGCGAGGGGGGGGCTTTAGTGATGCACCGAGAGGGGGGGGGATGCTACGAGTGGGCTGGGTATGAATTTCTTTTTACGGAGAGGGAGACGTTGATAATGCGGGTTTTTGAGTGGGCCGGGCGCAGGCGTGGGGGGAAGCTGTGTGGATCGGTTAAGGATTTGTTTTGCGGGGGCAGGGGCTCCAGGGGGGCAATGTGGTTATGGAGAGAATGGAAGGGCGAGCTGGGGTTTAAAAGAGTTTTGCAATGGGTTTTGTATGGGACGGGGTAGTAGTGGGGTTGGAGGTGGAGTTGGGGGGGGTACGAATGGACTGGGGATGGAAGAAATGCGGTGGGAATGAACATCGAAGAGCTGGTATGGGGAGGTGATGGGCCGGGAAGCCCGGTTAATTTGAGTAGCATGTCCGGAGGGGGTCTGTTTCGAGGGGGTGTTGTTTGATCGGTGGCAGGATTTTCCCCTCTGTGTTTGAGAGATGGGAAGTGGTCGAGGTGTGTGAGCCGGAGGGGTGGGGGGGGGCGGAGAGGTCTTTTCGGGGAGTGATGTTGTTCGCTAGCGATCTCGTGGTGGGCTCTTCTGGTGCCACGTTGATAGGGAAACTGTTTTCTTATGCTTGGGTGTAGCCGGAAATTATGGGATGAGCTAACGTAAGGAAATAGGGTGGGGGGCACGACGTAAGGCTGGGGTCCGGTTCAATAGGGGGGTATTTAGTTGGGCTCCTTGCTGAAGTCACGGTGAATGAGGGGGGGCGTGCGGTAGTTAGGTATTTGTGGCAAAGCTGCTGCGGGTGATCAGTTTAGTCGGTAGGTCGGGGCGGTCGGGGAGGCTGGGAGGGTACCCCGAAGGGATTACGTGTGGTGGAAGGGGTAGGTTGCTGGTATGCCGGGTGGTGTCGCTGGCGGGTAATTTGCATAATCGGTAAACCACGGGGTACTTGAGTCACCACGAGAAGTCACCATATTAAGTGTCTCGAGAGGAAACTTTTCGTTTACCTCCTTTGGGTAGAGCACATTTTCATACGGATTTTCTAATCGGGAAAGATGATCGACCGCGAGATTCTCGAGTCCTTTTGTGTCAATTACTTTGAATGTGAACTCTTGAAGGAGGAGAACCCACCGGAGCAATCTCGCCTTGGAATCTTTTTTAGCAAAGAGATATTTTAGAGCGGAATGATCCGTATACACTATGCTTTTGTTCAAGATGAGGTAAGACCGGAATTTTTCGAAGGCTTACACCACGGCTAAAATTTCTTTCTCCATCGTGGTGTAATGCGATTCCGCCTCGTTCATTGTTTTACTAGCATAGTGTATAGGCCTAAAGTGTTTGTCATGCCGTTGTCCCAAGACTACACCTATGGCAAAGTCGCTTGCATCGCACATAAGCTCAAAGGGCAGGTCCTAGTCTGGGGCAATCAAGATTGGAGCTTCAGTAAGTTTTTTCTTTAACATTTGAAAAGCTTGAATACATTCATCGAAGAAGATGAACGGAGTATTCTTCTCAAGAAGATGAGTCATCGGTCGGGAAATTTTGGAAAAATCCTTAATGAACCGTCGGTAAAAACCGGCATGATCGAGAAAACTCCGAACACCCTTGACGGTGATGGGATGAGGTAACTTAGCAATCACATCGACTTTGGCTTTATCAACCTCAATCCCTTTTTTGGAAATCTTATGGCCAAGGACAATGCCTTCCTTTATCATAAAATGGCTCTTTTCCCAATTTAGACAAAGATTGGTGTCTTCACACCTTTGAAGCATCTTGTCTACACGAGAGAGGAAATTTTTGAATGAATTCCCAAAGACCGAAAAGTCATCCATGAAGACTTCCATCGTTTTTTCGATTATATCATGAAAGATAGCCATCATACACCTCTGGAACGTGCCCGGTGCATTGCATAAGCCAAAAGGCATACGACGATAGGTGAACGTTCCATAAGGACATGTGAATGTTGTCTTTTCTTGATCATGAGGGTCGATGGGAATTTGAAAGTAACCCGAGAAACCATTGAGAAAACTATAGTACTTGTTTCTCGCTAATATCTTGAGCATTTAATCCATAAACGGTAGTGGAAAGTGGTCTTTACAGGTGGCTTCATTTAACTTTTGGTAGTCAATGCATACACGTCATCCCGTAACCAATCGAGTCGGGATTAATTCATTTTCATCATTCTCAACAACGGTAAAGCCACCCTTTTTTGGTACGCAATGTACGGGGCTTACCCAAGGACTATCCGAGATTGGGTAAATTAATCCGGTGTCAAGAAGTTTTTCAACCTCCTTTTTGATGACATCGTGGATCTTTGGATTCACCCGTCTTTGGTGTTGAACAGCCGGTTTGTAGTCCTCTTCCATAAGAATCTTGTGAGTATAAAATTTTGGGTTAATACCCTTGATGTCGGAGAGTTTCCAAGCGATGGCTCACTTGTGTGACTTCAAAACCTTTATGAGAGCGGCTTTTCCTCGACACTCAAGTCTTTAGAAATTATGACGGGCAACTTGTTGTCCCATTCCAAAAATGTGTATTCGAGATGAGGAGGTAAGTCCTTGAGTTCGACTTTGGGAGGTTCATCAATTGAAGATTTATCAGTTTTAGCTTCACAAACTTTGAGTTCTTTTCGAATTTTAGGAAAATAGTTTCCTTGAGTGGGAGGGGGTAATGATGGATCATCATTTAGAAATGATTCAAGAAGAAGAATATCCCCTTCCGGGTCATAGTAAGAGTCATCAACTTCCGGTGAAGTTGGATCATCTTTAATAGCGAGGAAAGCATTGACTTCCTCAAGAAGAAAATCACTATCCCCGAAGGGAGCGAGAGTCGGAGAAGAGGTAGAAATGATCGGGTCATAGTAAGGAGTGGGATTGCCACTTGCGATCACATCAGAAAAACCTAGAACTTCTTGAGAATACTCCTCACAAGCCATTTCAATGACGGCGATTCGGTTTGCCGTCATTTCATCGTAATTAGAGGAGTATCTTGAAGTTTGACCGCGATTGAATGTTACGGCTTCTTTTCCAACACGAAGAGTTAATTCACCTTCGTAAACATCAATCAAAGCACGTCTGGTCTTTAAGAAAGATCTCTCGAGAATTAGAGGAACTCGGGGATCGACATCAAAGTCTACGACTACAAAGTCGGCCAGGAATTTGAACTTTCCTACTTTTAGGTAGACATCTTCGGCGATACCGATCGGTTGGGTAATCGAACGGTCTGCAAGTTCAAGATTCATACAAGTAGGAGTGAGCTTCGAAAGAGAAAGCTTTTTCCACACGGATAATGGCATGAGATTTATGCTAGCGCCAAGATCGGCCAAGGCTAAGCACTCATCCATTCTGGGAAAATCACACGGTATGAGAAATTTGCCGGGGTCTCCAAGTTTTTTGGGTAACTTGTTTGGGATGACCGCCGAGCAATGCTCATTCAAAGGAGTTCTAGCCATTTCACTTAATTTTTCTTTGTTTCCGATTAAGTTCTTAAGAGTCGAAGCAAATTTTGGCATAAGAATCAAAGCATCCGCTAGGCTAATTTCGAAACTCAAATCTTTAAAGATTTCGTAGAATTTCTTAATTTGGTCGTTAGCTTTTTCACGGAACCTTTCATCATTACGTCTCAAAGGATACAGAATTGACGGTTTTAAGTTAGGCATCGGAGCACTAACGAGAATAACAACGGGCTCAGAATTTGGTACTTGAGGTTGAACTTGGACAACCGGAGGTTGGACGTCTTTGGTACTTCCGTTATTAGCAGGAGGCACCGTTTCCTTTGTCACCTCGGTTTCACGTTCCACTACTTTAGGAGGAGAAGAAGAAGTAGTAGGAATCGTGGGTCCTTGATAAGCAACACCGCTTCGGGTGGTAATACCCTTCAAATCTACTTTTGGGTTAGTAATGGTATTACTAGGGAGTGTCCCTGAACCTGAAGTAGAAGCGGTATTGGAATTCACAAACTTGGAAAGCATGTCCGTTAAATTGGTCATTTGATTTTGCAAGTTTCGGTTTTGGTCTTGCATGTTTCTCATAACCGCATCATTAGCCTTGACGTAGCTTTCAAAATCGGTCTTTGTCACACCTTGTGTTTGAGGAGCCGGAGTTTGGTAAGGTGGAGCTTGGTGAACCAGGGATTGATTAATCGAAGGTCGATAAATTTGGTCTTGGTTGTAATTATTCCCCCGGTTTTGGTTGTAATGGTTTTGGTTATTTCCTTGGTTTTGAACGGGAGGAAAATCGGGAGGTCGAATTTGATTAGCAATCGGGGCTCGGTAACCGGTATTTCCTTGATTGAAATTAGCTGCGGCGGCTTGGGAGACGTACTCTTGAATATTGTCACGATAAACGTTGCCATCGGTGGCGGGACAATTTCGGTAAGAATGAGCACCACCACAAGTAACACAACTTTCCTCGACCGCTTTGACGGGAGCGGGAGCTTGGGTTTGGTTTTTCTTATCGAGAAGTAAAGCTTTCACCATATCTTTAAGTTCGGCAACATCGGGAGAAATATCAGGGGTGGAAGAGCTCGAACTCACTTTGGCAACAACCGGTTTGTTACGTGAATTACGAACTTTGGATTTGCTCTCGATGATTCTTAGGCAATCACGGGGCATTTTATCCAAAAAGTTACCACCCGCGGCGGAATTCAACGAATCTTGATCATTAGAGTTCAAAGCATTATAGAAAGTATCGAGTTGATGTAACTCCGAAAATCCATGATGTGGGCATGCCCGAAGAAGATCGTTGAATCGGTCCCATGCCTCGTAAAAAGTTTCATCAAATCGTTGTTGAAATCTCGTGATTTCATTTCGAAGATTTGTTGTTTTAGAAGGAGGGAAAAATTTGTTGAGGAATTTCGAAACAAGATCATCCTATGTAAGAATCGACCGAGGGGGTTCTTTTTCAAGCCAAATTCGGGCTGCACCCTCGAGAGAAAATGGGAAAAACATAAGCTTTACCGACGTACTCGGGACGTTCGAGAACTTCATCGTAGAAGTGATCTTGTTGAAATAACGAATGTGAGCATGAGGCTCTTCTTTGTCATGTCCAAAAAATTGTTTGTTTTGAACAAGAGTAAGCAAACCATGCTTAAGCTCAAAGTTGTCAGCGGTGATCTCAGGAACAACGATGGCATCCTCGTAACCCTCGGTGGGTGCTTCGAGCAATTCCGCCATAGTATGATTATCGGCCATCGTAACTACGGGAGGAGTTGGATTATCAATTGGTTCCTCAAGATCAAATGGTTCAACAAAAGTCTGTGGGACTTGTTGTTATTGACGGTTACGGGATTGAGAACGAGTGCGCATGCACTAAAATATAAAAAGAAAATTTATACTAATTTTTTTGGTTTTTTCAACAATTTATTTTAACAACGGACAATGAGATAAGACACTTAAACCTAATAATCAACTCGCTTCTCGGTATCTCTTCAAAGAGAAAAACGCACAAAGGAGCGGAGGAGTAGGAAAGCGCGAAGCTATTAAAAACCTTTCTCCTTTAGGGTCGTAGTTCGTTGGAACGACCCGCCTTATACCCCTCTTAGAGTTTGTTTAACTTTCAAAGGTGAACCGTACCTCGCGAGTGACACAAAAGGTAAGTTTTTGATCTTTGGTTCGGGAACTTATTAATGATAATACTTCAATTGAAAGTATTATATTGATGGAGAATTTTATTTCTTTTTATGAACAATTTTTTTTATTTTTGGTTTTTTTTATTTATTTTTATTATATATATATTAATAAAAGAATAATCTTTTTGTATTTTTTTATATGAAAATAAACAAAATAACTTCACACGGAAGGATCTTCAAACACAAATTGTCAAACGCAACGACAATCGTATACAATCCTCCCCGGCAGCGGCGCCAAAAATTGATTATTATTGATGCTAACCCTTTTTAAATATATATATAAATAAATATATAATATATAGTAAGGATAATCAAAAACCTCAATTGTAGTAAACCGGGAGTATGATTCCCGGGTTGTTATCCCCAACGAGGAATGCGATTGAAAGTCGAGAGTCGTTTTGATAATCGATGCTTGAATGGAACAAGATTATGATTGGTTATCTAAAACTATGGGAAAAATAATGCAAACACTTAAAAACAATTAAGGCAAAACTATTTTAAACTAAAAACGCAAAACGGTGATTCTAAAAACGCCACTAAAAACTAACTAAGGCAAATCTTAACCCTAAAAATGAAAATTTGGTTTCTAAACCTTTAAAATGACAAAAGAAAATTTTCTAAAAAAGATTTATATTTTTAGACTTTTTTATGAATTAAAAACCTATTTAATTATTTAAAATTCTAGAAAATAACAAATTAATTCCTAAAAATCCCAAAAAATGATTTTCTACTTTAGGAAAGTCTAAAATGTGATAAAAACTCTGAAAAATATTTTTCACTACTTTTTATAATTAAAAACTAATTTCTAAATTTAAATTAAAAAGCTAAAAATGAAATTTAAAATCTAAAAATGATAAAAATGATTTTAAACTTTGTAAACATAAAACTATTTATTCTAAAGCTAAAAACTATTTTTTTGTATTTTTCTGATTAATTAAACTATTTTTAAATGATTTTCTAAATTTTTAAACTTCGAAAAATAAATAAAAATAACAAATTAAGTTGGAAAAATAAAAAAAAATGCAGGAAAGTCCTAAAAGTTGTAAAGTTCCTAGGAAAAATAAGTTGGTTAAGCCAGCTTATCGAATAAGCCTTAAAAAGCCCGGAATAAGCCTCGAAGTGGCTTATAAGAAAAGAGCTCAAAATGTGTACAAGTATATAGATAATGCAAAACAAAACGGAAAAGACCCAAAGGTGCTAGTGGTAGTGAGTGTTGGTGTTAAAACGTTTGGTGAGTAGGGGTTGAGGTCCCGGGTTCGAGCCTTGCCCACCTGGGACTTCCCCCAACTCCCAAATGTTTTTGATTTGCCATTTTTTTATAGCTTTTTAGAGGGCTTAAAAATAAGCAACTTTTGTAAAACAACCTTTTTTATTAACCACGAATAAGCACTAAATAAGCTGTCTAAAGAAAGAATAAGCCTAAACTTCACTAAGCTATGAAAATGCTAACTGTTGGGCTTTTTAAGCTATTAAGCTAGAAGAAGGGCTAATAAGCTGAAAATAACTAAAAAGCTATACCTAATAAGCATAAACAAACAAAAATAAGCAAAGGGGTTAAGCTAGAATAAGCTAGAAAATGACAGATTAACAAAAGAGTTTTAACACTAAAAATTTTAAGCTAGAATGAAAATAAGCTTAAATAAGCTCTATCCTAATGCAAATAAGCTGAATTAAGCTAAACCTATCCTAATGAGCAACACTAAACCTAAATAAGCAAAAGAAATAAGCAAATAAGCTTAAATAAGCAAATGAGCCTTTTGGCCAAAACTGATAAGCAAAAAGGCCAATAGGGACTTTTCTAGCTTAAAAATAAGCTAGCAAAAGGATCCTTATGGCTTAGTGGCTTATACCACTAAGAAGAATGGCCAAAAAGCTACAATAAGCAACAATGAAAAAGCATTTTGAAATTCAAATAAGCACTTAAAAAGCTTCATGAAAAGGCTATCTCACACTGACTCAACACTTAGACAAATTTTTGATAACTTTTGCAATCTTAACAAAACCACACTTTTGAGCTTAAAAATAAGCACACAAACAGATCCTTATGACTATATAACCTACAAACAGATTAACTTTAGACCTCAAAGAACAATAATCAACACTCAAAAAGCATTTTGAAATTTAGGATAAGCAACAATAAGCAAATGAAAAAGCTATTTCTCAAAAAATTTTAATACTTAGCAAATACCTGACAGTTTTGGTAAAACACAAACCAAACAAATGCAAGCTATAGAGCTTTGTTTATAACCTGTTTTAACACATGCGTAAACACAAAAACAACAATAAGCAAAAGTACAATCAAATAAGCAACTAAAATAAGCTATAAACCAACAGTTTCAAACATCAAACTCTTAACACCTTGAAAATGAGATTTAACACTTAAAAACATAAACAAACTGAATTTTAGGACTAATTAAAGCTAAGCTAAATTGACTCAAGAGTAAAGATGCAATTTTGACCCATTTTGACCCATAAAACAAGTTAAACCAAACACCTCTTTAAAAACTGTTTTAGCATTTTTAAGGAGATTAATGCTTATTTAAAGCACACATTCAAAAGACAAGATGTTAAATAAGTAAAACAAACAATATTAAGCAAATCTTAATAACAAATAAGCACTAAAATAAGCTGAAATAGATTATGCAAGTAGATAAGCTATTTAAGAGCTATTCTACAAGCTTTAGCTTGTTAGAAACAAGCTAGTAAAACCCATAAGCTCTTCCATTGTAAGCTTATCACCCATTTGAGTTTTTTTTGTTGTGTTTTTTGGTATTTTTTAGATTTTTATAAGTAAAACAGTTAATAAAAGTGATAAAAACAGTAGACAACGGCAAAGATTAAGAAGCTAAAAGCTTAGTGAAGCTTTTAGGTCATATCAATAAGCTGCATCATAGCTTAAAAAGCTTAACAGGTTATATAAAATGATCAAACACTGAATCTTAAAAACAATACCTCAAACTTTTCATTAAAAACTTAAACTTTTACAAGGAAATTGCAATACATAATAACTTTAAAAACTTATATGAAAATACATTAAAAAGATACTAAAAAAAATCTTAGAACAACTCTCCCTCACTACAAGGGTTAAGCCCTCTATTTATAGGCCGGATAGAAGGACCTAGATCCTTGGCTTGGTTTTCTTGTGTGAGAGGAAAAGTAGCATCAATCTTGGCCCTTCAAATCAACTTGTGCTTCTTTAAATTCATCTTAGCCCTTGGATGTGTCCACGTAATCATTCCCCAATGATTGCCTTGGATCGCCAACGTGTCAGAGCCCAAATAGGTCACTCATTGCATCATTATTGGCTTCTAGAAGGGGTTTTAAGTGGGTTTAACCTCGGGGTAAGAGTAATTTTGGGTATGGAGGGTGAACAATAACAATGGGGGTGTGAGCGGGAAAAGGGGTTGTCCTGTTTGTTTGATTGGTGCAGGGTGAGGAGTTTGGGGTTATGGCTATTTCACCCCCTGAAAGTTATATGTTGTATTGCAGAGACAGTCCTTGTTTCTTTCATATTTAGTCCTTGGGGTTTGAGTTGGGATTGCACCGTTAGTCCTTAAAGGACTAACGGGGGTGTTATAAAGGGAATGGGATAACGGAAGTTATAAGGGTGATGTTGGGCTAGTTGTTGGGCCGGGTATGGAAACAAATGATGTTGGGCTTTTATTAAGGCTTAAGGCTATATAAGATATAAGTGGGCTTTCCCGGGCCCACTAGGTGGGTACGGGTGGGCCAACTTTTGGCAATTTAGGTTTTCGGGTTCGGTTTTCAATGCTCTTTCCAATGCCTCATTCCGGGGTTGACTTTGACTTTTTGACTTTTGTTGACTTTGACTTGGTATTTTTGACTTCTCACGGTCTTTCCGTTCTCGTGCTCGGTTTTGTCGTTTTGGCTTCGATTTTTGTCCTTTTCTTGGATATCCATTACCTGCATAATACCAATGCAAAACGTACAAATACAATGTATTTTTGGTACGTTTTTAGTCATTTAAGTCCAGTTTTAGTGGTCAAAGGTATGTGTAATTAAACACGTACCATTTATGTTAGTAATAAACGAAAGAGTCTTTGTTCACTTTCACCGAATACGGTTGTAATAACCACGGTTTCCTGTTAATGAGTATAAATACTGCCTGTTAGTCGATAAGATTTGGATATTGGATTTCCCAAATGAAGTTGAGGATTTGAAGCTCGAGTGATAGAAGGACAAAACCACGAGCACGAGAGGCTTCAAAAATCCAGGACCAATTCATGTACATTCATAAAAACACAAGCATCCGTGAATGGAATGAGAGGCATAACCTCTTCACATAAAATAAAACACTTATTAATTATTCTTATGATAACTACGGTTTCTTTCTGATTCAGATATATTGTAATTCTTAGCATGGGGTGCCTCCACGAAGCGCTTGTTTAGGGTCACTAAGCTTGACCCCAAATCCCGAATTCATTTGTCTTATGGGGAGGTTAGAGATTCGGGACAACCATTTGTGGTTATGTCCCATCCAAAGTAGTGCTTAATCGAGACCGTTCACCTTGAAATTTGGCCCGGAGTTTTAAGATAACTCAACGGTGCCATATGGAAAGACATTGGCAATGGTGAACGGTCTGGACCAACGGGATTTCAACTTGCCCGAGAACATCTTCAATCGAGAGTTAAAGAAGAGGACTTGATCACCGACGTTGAAAACGCGATTTTTGATCTTTGAGTCAATGCGATTTCTTTGTTTTCTCTTTATAGATCAAAGAATTCTCATAGGCATGATCACGAAGTTCATTTAGTTCATTGAGTTGAACTTTACGGTGATCACCCGCGGTCTCAAGGTTAAAGTTTGCATGCTTCAAGGCCTAGTAGGCTTTGTGCTCGAGCTCGATCGGTAGATGACATGCCTTTCCGTACACGAGCTTGTATGGGGTACACCTGATGGGTGTTTTGTAAGCTGTACGGAAGGCCCAAAGTGCATCATCTAGTTTATCCGACCAAGATGCACGGTTCTCGCCCACGGTCCTTTCAAGAATTCGTTCCGCACAAGACTCACGTCGATTGGATACCTCAACTTGCCTACTTGTTTGTGGGTGATACGCGGTGGAGAGACGGTGAGTGACTCCATATTTAAGCATGACCTTTGCAAACTGGTCATTGCAAAAATGGGTTCCGCGATCACTTATGATAGCACGAGGGGCACCAAATCGGGCGAAGAGAGATTTAAGAAATTTGCAAACAACTCGGGCGTCGTTGGTGGGGAGCGCTTTCGCTTCAACCCATTTTGACAAATAGTCGACCGCCACGAGTATGTATTTGTTCCCTCGTGAAGACGGGAATGACCCCATGAAATCGATGCCCCACACATCAAAGATTTCGCAAACTTGGATGGAATTTTGTGGCATTTCATCACGTTGCGAAATTTTTCCTTGATGCTGACAAGTGTCACATCGGGTGACCAAGTCATGGGCATCTCGGTAAATCGTGGGCCAATAAAATCCTGAGTCAAAAACCTTTTTGGCGGTGTAGTTGGCACCGTAATGTCCCCCGGTGGGTCCACTATGGCAAGCTGTGAGGATGTCAACAGCTTCTTGGCCGTGCACACACCGCCGGATCATTTGATCCGCACATATTTTGAACAAGAAGGGGTCGTCCCAAAAGTGATGTTTAACATCCTTGAGAAACTTGTTCTTTTGTTAGGACGACATCCCTTTAACAATGAAATTCCCTGCGTGGTAATTTGCATAATCGGCAAACCACGGGGTACTTTAGTCACCACGAAAAGTCACCATATTAAGTGTCTTGAGAGGAAACGTTTCATTTACCTCCTTTGGGTCGAGCACATTTTCATAAGGATTTTCTAATCGGGAAAGATGGTCGGCCGCGAGATTCTCGGCTCCTTTTGTGTCAATTACTTTGAATGTGAATTCTTGAAGGAGGAGAACCTACCGGAGCAATCTTGCCTTGGAATCTTTTTTAGCAAAGAGATATTTTAGGGCGGAGTGATCCGTATACACTATGCTTTTGTTCAAGACAAAATAAGATCGAAATTTTTCGAAGGCATACACCACGGCTAACATTTCTTTCTCCGTCGTAGTGTAATGCGATTCCGCCTCGTTCATTGTTTTACTAGCATAGTGTATAGGCCTAAAGTGTTTTTCATGACGTTGCCCCAAGACTACACCTATGGCAAAGTCGCTTGCATCGCACATAAGCTCAAAGGGTAAGTCCTAGTCGGGGGCAATCAAGATTGGAGCTTCGGTAAGTTTTTTCTTTAACGTTTCAAAAGCTTGAATACATTCATTGGAGAAGATGAACGGAGTATTTTTCTCAAGGAGATGAGTCATCGGTCGGGAAATTTTAGAAAAATCCTTAATGAACCGTCGGTAGAAACCGGCATGACCGAGAAAACTCCGAACACCCCCTTTTTTTATTTTTTTGTGGGTGGTGGATGTGGTAACCTTAGCAATCCATCGACTTTGGCTTTATCAACTCAATCACATTTTTGGAAATTTTATGGCCATGGACTATGGCCTTCTTTTTACATAAAATACTCTTGTCCACAATTAAGACAAAGTTGGTGTCTTCGCACCTTTGAAGCGTCTTGATCTACACGAGAGAGGGCATTTTTCGATTTGTATTCCTAAGTCCCAAAATTGTCGTTCTTGAAGACCTTCCATCGTTTTTTTGATCATATCATGAAAGATAGCCATCATACACCTTTGAACGTGCCCGGTGCATTGCATAAGCCGAAAGGCATGCGACGGTAGGCGAACGTTCCGTAAGGACACGTGAATGTTGTCTTTTCTTGATCATGAGGGTCGATGGGAATTTGAAAGTAACCCGAGAAACCATCGAGAAAACAATAGTACTCGTTTCCCGCTAATCTCTCAAGCATTTGATCCATAAAAGGTAGTGGAAAGTGCGGCGCTCTTTAACTTTTTTTGTGGCTTCATTTAATTTCGGTAGTCATGCATACCGCAACCCCATAAACATCGAGTCGGGATTAAACTCTTTTCATCATTTTTAACAACGTAAAGCACCCTTTTTCGATTCGCATTTGTACAGGGGCTTACCCAAGTACTATCCGAGATCTTGGGTAAATTAATCCGGCGTCAATAAGTTTTTCAACCTCCTTTTTGATCACATCGTGGATTTTTTGATTCCCCCGTCTTTGGTGTTGAACCGCTGGTTTGTAGTCCTCTTCCATAAGAATCTTGTGAGTATAAAATTCTGGGTTAATACCCTTGATGTCGGAGAGTTTCCAAGCGATGGCTCGCTTGTGTGACTTCAAAACCTTTATGAGAGCGGCTTTTTCCTCGACACTCAAGTCTTTTAATTCAATTATGACGGGCAACTTGTTGTCACCTTCCAAAAATGCGTATTCGAGATGAGGAGGTAAGTCCTTGTGTTCGACTTCGGGAGGTCATCCAATTGAAGATTTATTAGTTTTTGCTTCACAAACTTTATGTTTCTTTTCGAATTCATGGCAAATAGGTTTCCTTGAATGGGATGGGGATAATGATGGATCTTCATTTGAGAAATGCTTCAAGGAAGATAGAATATTCCACCTCCGGGTCATAGTAAGAGTCATCAACTTCCGGTGAAGCTGGATCATCTTCAAGATCGAGGAGCACGACTTCCTCGAGAGAAAAGCACAATCCCTGAAGATAGTGAGAGTCGGCATGAGAGGTAGAAACCGATCGAGGTCTTAATAAAGGATTGGGATTGCCACTCGCATCATATCGGAGAAACCGAGAATTTTGAGAATACTCCTCACAAGCTCATTTCAATGGACATCGATTCGGTTCGCCGTGCATATTCTTCGTAATTAGAGGAGTATCTCAAAGTTTGATCAAGATTGAATGTTACGGCTTCTTTTCCAACACGAAGAGTTAATTCTCCTTCGTACACATCAATCAAAGCATGTCTGGTCTTTAAAAAGGATCTCCCGAGAATTAGGGGGACTCGGGGATCGGCATCAAAGTCTACGACTACAAAGTCGACCAAAAATTGGAACTTTCCTACTTTTAGGTAGACATCTTCGGGCGGATTACCGGATCGTATTGGTGGATTCGAAACGGTCCGCAAGTTCAAGAGTCATACAAGTAGGAGTGAGCTCTGGAAGAGAAAGCTTTTTCCACACGGATAATGGCATGAGATTTATGCTAGCGCCAAGATCGGCTAAGGCTAAGCACTCATCTATTCAGGGAAAATCATACGGTATGAGAAATTTGTCGGGGTCTCCAAGTTTTTCGGGTAACTTGTTGAGGATTTAACCGCCCGAGCAATGTATTTAACGGAGAGTTCTAGCCATTTCACTTAATTTTTTCTTTGTTTCAATTAAAGCTTTAAGAGGTCTCGGGGGCGAAAGGCAATTTTGGCATAAGAATCAACGCATCGTGAGGCTATTTCGAAAAACTTAAAATTCTTAAAAGATTTGTTAGAAGAATTTCTCCCCCCCCCAATTTGGTCGTTAGCTTTTTCACGGCGTTTTCATCATTACGTCTTGAAGGATACGGAATCGACGGTTTCAAGTTAGGCAACGGAGCACTAACGAGAGCAACAACGGGTTCAAAATTTGGCATTTGGGTTTGAACTTGGACAACCGGAGGTTGCACGTCTTTGGTACTTTCGTTATTAGTAGGAGGCACCGTGTCCTTTGTCACCTCGGTTTCACATTCCACTACTTTAGGAGGAGAAGAAGAAGTAGTAGTAGGAATCGTGGGTCCTTGATAAGCAACACCACTTCGGGTGGTAATACCCTTCAAATCTACCTTCGGGTTCTCGCGCTACTCGCGCACTACCTCTCCACCAGGGAGTGTCCATGAACTGAAGTAGAAGCCGGTTTTATTGGAATTCACGATTTTGGAAAACGCATGTGCGCGCTAACACTTCGCGCTCATATTCTGGATTTTGCAAGTTCTGGTTTTGGTCTTGCATGTTTCTCATAACCCGCATCATCTTAGTCTTGCGATAGCTTTCAAAATCGGTCTTTGGTTCACACCTTGTGTTTGCGGAGCCTGAGCTTGGTAAGGTTGAGCTTGGGGAACCAGGGGTTGATTAATCGGGGGTCGATAAATTTGGCCTTGGTTGTAATTAGTCCCCCGGTTTTGGTTGTAACAATTTTGGCTATTTCCTTGGTTTTGAATGTGAGGAAAACTGGCGGAGGTCGATTTGATTAGCAATCGGGTCTCTGTAAACCGGTTTATTTTCTTGATTGGGAAAATTAGATGCGGTAGGCTTGAGTGATGTTACTCTTGAATATTGTCTGATAAACGTTGCCACTCGGTGGCAGGGACAATTTCGTAAGAATGAGCACCACTGCAAAGTAAACACAATTTTCCTCGACTGCATTAACCGGGCGGGCGGGAGCTTGGGTTGGTTTTTTCTTATCAAGAAGTAGTCTTTCACCAATATCTTTAAGTTTGGCAACATCGAGAGGAATGATACCGGACTTTAGCACATCAACGGTTTGTTACGTGAATTACGAACTTTGGATTTGCTCTCGATGATTCTTAGGCAATCTCGGGGCATTTTATCCAAAAAGTTACCACCCGCGGCGGAATTCAACGAATCTTGATCATTAGAGTTCAAAGCATTATAGAAAGTATCGAGTTGATGTAACGAAAATCCATGATGTGGGCATCATGCCCGGTTAAGAAGTTCTGAATCGGTCACATGCCTCACGTAGCAAAGTCTTCAATTGCAATTATTATGTTGAATTCTCATGTTTTCATTTCGAAGATTTGTTGTTTTAGAAGGAGGGAAGAATTTGTTGATGAATTTTGAAACAAGATCATCCCATGTGAGAATCGATCGAGGGGGTTCTTTTTCAAGCCAAATCCGGGCTGCACCCTCGAGAGAAAATGGGAAAAGCATAAGCTTTACCGACGTACTCGGGACGTTCGGGAACTTCATCGTAGAAGTGATCTTGTTGAAATAACGGATGTGAGCATGAGGGTCTTCTTTGTCATGTCTAAAAAATTGTTTGTTTTGAACGAGGGTAAGTAAACCGTGCTTAAGCTCAAAGTTGTCCGCGGTGATTTCGGCACAACGATGGGCAATCCTCGTACCCACGATGGGTGCCTTCGAGGGAAATTGAGCCATAGTACGATTATCGTCCATCGTAACTACGGGAGGAGCTTGATTTTCAATAGGTTCCACAAGATTAAATGGTTCAACAAAAGTCGGGTTGACTTGTTGTTGTTGACGGTTAGAATTACGAGATTGAGAACGAGTGCGCATGCACTAAAATGTAAAAAGAAAATTTATACTAAAATAAATTTTTTTTTTTGGTTTTTTCAACAATGTATTCACAATAAATTTTAAATACGGACAATGAGATAAGACACTTAAACCTAATAATCAACTCGCTTCTCGGTAACTCTCTAAAAGAAAAACGCACAAAGGAGTTTGTTTAACATTAAAAGTGAGCCGTACGTCGCAAGAGGACACAAAGGTAAGTTTTTGATCTTTGGTTCGGGAACTTATTTATGGATAATACTTCAATTTGAAAGTATTATTTGTTGGTGTTCTTTTACCAAACTTGGTCAACATCACCCCCCCCATCCTCCTTCTCGCCCCCCCCCTCCCCTAATTTCCTTTCCCACCTATGGATATAAAGTTTTTATATATATATTTTTTTGGTTTTTTTTTGTTTTTATATTATAATTATACTAATAAAAGAGAATGAAAAATATTTTTGTATTTTTATACTTTTTTATATGAAAATAAACAAAATAACTTCACACGAAAGGATCTTCAAACACAAATTTTCAAAACGCCTTCAACATTAGGATACAATTCTCCCCTTAGGGCAGCCAGCTAGCGCCAAAAAATGATCAAGATTGATCACACCTTTAAAATATATATAAATATAAATAAATATATAAATATATAAATATAGGGTAAGAATAAAAAAATCACAATTATAGTAATCCGGGAGTATGATTCCCGGGTCGTTTCCCCAACGAGGAATGCAATTGAAAGCCGAGAGTCGTTTTGATATCTATGCTTGAATGGAACAAGATTTAGATTGGTTTTCTAAAACTACGGGAAAATTAAGGCAAAAACTTAAAAACAATTAAGGTAAGACAAATTTTAACTAAAAACGCAAAACGGGAATCCTAAACGGGACCTAAAAACCCTAAATTATCAAAATTAAGTCCTAAATTGATCTTTTTGGTTTTTATAAGTCTTAATTAACTAAAAAGCTAGAGAACAAAGTAAATTAGAGTAAAACGAAGTGATTGGCCTTAAAAAACACTAAAAGTGAACGGGATTCAATCCCGTTCTTTAAAAAACAAAATTTTGCAATTTTAACCCTACGAAAGCAAATCTAATTTTCCTAGGTTCTAAATGTTAAAAGAAAATTTTCTAAAAAAGAATTATATTTTTTTGACTTTTTTATAATTTTTTATGAATTAAAAACGATTTTAATGAAATTAAATGTTTAAAAATACTAAACTATTTATAAAAATTCTGAAAAAAATAGCAAAAGTAGCTTGAACAATGAGGGATCTAATAAAAATAAGCTTGTGAAAACAGCTTTTCAAATAAGCTAGTGAAAAAAGCCGAAAAAGGCTTCTTATAACACTAAAAGGCCTAACTACTATAAAGAATAAATTTTGCAAACTTAAACTTGAAAAAAGTTCCCAAAGAGAGTTGGTTTTTTTTTGCTGATTGTGGTGTGTATAAAAACGTTTGGTGAATAGGGGTGAGGTCTCGGGTTCGAGTCCTGCTCACCCTTGGCTTCCCCCAATTCCCAAATATTTTTTACATGCCATTTTTTACAACTTTTAGAGGGATTAAAAATAAGCAACTTTTGTAAAACAACTTTTTTTATTAACCACGAATAAGCACTAAATAAGCTGTCTAAAGAAAGAATAAGCCTAAACTTCACTAAGCTATGAAAATGCTAACTGTTGGGCTTTTTAAGCTATTAAGCTAGAAGAAGGGCTAATAAGCTGAAAATAACTAAAAAGCTATACCTAATAAGCATAAACAAACAAAAATAAGCAAAGGGGTTAAGCTAGAATAAGCTAGAAAATGACAGATTAACAAAAGAGTTTTAACACTAAAAATTTTAAGCTAGAATGAAAATAAGCTTAAATAAGCTCTATCCTAATGCAAATAAGCTGAATTAAGCTAAACCTATCCTAATGAGCAACACTAAACCTAAATAAGCAAAAGAAATAAGCAAATAAGCTTAAATAAGCAAATGAGCCTTTTGGCCAAAACTGATAAGCAAAAAGGCCCACCACCTTTGCCGAATCAGCCTTCTCTTGCAGCTTAAAAAATAAGTAGCAAAAGGATCCCTTATGGCTTAGTGGCTTTACCACTAGAAGAATGGCCAAAAAACTACAATAGAAACAGGAGGAAAAAGCATTTTGAAATTCAAAAAAGCATTTAAAAAGTTCTTGAATTGGCTATCTAACACTGACTCTACACTTGGAAAATTTTTGATAACTTTTGTAATCTTAACAAAACCACACTTTTAAGCTTAAAAATAAGCACACAAACAGATCCTTATGACTATATAACCTACAAACAGATTAACTTTAGACATCAAAGAACAATAATCAACACTCAAAAAGCATTTTGAAATTCAGGATATAAAGAAACAAATAAGCAAATGAAAAAGCCATTTCTTAAATTTTTTCAAATTTCCTTAGCAAATACTTGACAGTTTTGGTGGAAGCACAAATAACAAATGCAGGCTATAGAGCTTTGTTTATAACCTGTTTGTTTAACACATGCATAGACGCAAAACAACACAAAAAAACAACAATAAGCAAAAAAGTACAATCAAATAGCAACTAACAATAAAACTATAAACCAACAGTTTAAACATCAACTTTAACACCTTGAAAAGGAAATGCAGATTTTAACACTTAAAAACCTAAACAAACTTGAATTTTAGGACTAATTAAAGCTAAGCTAAACTGACCCAAGAGTAAAGATGCAATTTTGACCCATTAAACAAGTTAAAACCAAACCACTTTAAAATACTGTTTTTTTAGCCTTTTTCTCTAGGATTTATGCTTATTTAAAGCACACATTCAAAAGACCAGATGTTAAATAAGTAAAACAAGCAATATTAAGCAAATCTTAATAACAAATAAGCACTCAAATAAGCTGAAACAGATTATGCAAGTAGATAAGCTATTTAAGACAGATTTTAAAGAACACTTGCACAAATGAAATTTTAAACTACAACTAAGCATTCATAAGCATTAGACATCATAACAAAGCACAAATAAGCAAATAAGAAAAGGCAATAAGCAACAATAAGCAGTTTCTAGGAGTAGATAAGCTAAAAATAGATAAAAGAAAAGACTTACAAAAGTCCAAGCTTTTGTGAATCACTAAAGTACCCAAATCAGTTCATAAACATCCTATAGCTTATCCACATAAGCACTAACCCATGGTCATCCAATATTTACCATGCTCCATGAGAGTTTCTTGATATTTTTGGTATTTTTTAGATTTTTATAAGTAAAACAGTTAATAAAAGTGATAAAAACAGTAAACAAAGGCAAATATTAAGAAGCTAAAAGCTTAGTGAAGCTTTTAGGTCAGATCAATAAGCTGCATCATAGCTTAAAAAGCTTAACAGGTTATATTAAATGATCAAACACAGAATCTTAAAAACAATACCTCAAACTTTTCATTAAAAACTTAAACTTTTACAAGGAATTTGAAATACATAATAACTTTAAAAAAAACTTAAATGAAAATACATTAAAAAGAGACTAAAAAAATCTCTCCTCTCTACAAGGGTTAAGCCATCTATTTATAGGATATCATAGATGCTTCGAGGTCTTTTAGCTGATTTTCTTGTGTGAGAGGAAAAACATCATCAATCTTGGCCTTTCAAATCAACTTGTGCTTCTTTAAATTCATCTTAGCCCTTGGATGTTTGCCACGCAATCATTCCCCAATGATTGCTTTTGGATTGCCAACGTGTCAGAGCAAAACATCATTCATTGCATAATTATTGGCTTCTAGAAGGTGGGTTTAATCCTTGGGGTAAGTGTAATTTTGGAAGTGGAGAGCGAACAGTAAAAATGGGGGTGGAGCGGGAAAAGGGGTTGTTCTGTTTGTTTGATTGGTGCAGGGTGAGGATGTGCTTTCTTTGTGAGAGCTCTTGCAGGCGTGTTTGTTGTGTGAGTAGCATCAAAAAGCAATCTTGGCCATTGAAATTTGAGTAGTGTCCAAGTCATATCATCTCCACCCTTGATTTCTTGTCTTGTTCCTTGGACGAATGAGCTTGCAAGGGATTGCCAAGGTGTCATGTGGTGGGATAAGGTTGGTCGACAAGGGGGAGAAGAAAGGGGAACAGTGTCTTGGTGTATTTTGGCGGGTAGTGAGGACAAGACAACCAAAGGAGATGTACAGTGTTCCCGCTATATTTGAAGGTTTGGGAAATGGGCAAGAATGGTCCCTGAGAGTGTTATATGTTATTACAACCATAGTCCTTAAGTTGTGCAACTATGGTCCTTGAGGTTATATTGGTGTTTGCACCGTTAGTCATTAAAGGACTAACGGGGTAAAGGTTAAGGGGTAACGGGTAACAGGAGTTATAAGGGGTGTGGTTTGGGCTAGTTTGTCAGGCCGGGTGTGGTATAAAAGGGGCTTGGGCTTTTTGGTAAGGATTAAGGTTTATAAAGTATAAGTGTATAAGTGGGCTGACCCGGGCCCACTAGGTGGTACGGGTGGGCCCACTTTTGATAATTTAGGTTTTCGAGTTTGGTTTTCGATGCTCTTTCCAATGCCACTTCCTGGGGTTGACTTTGACTTTTTTGTTGACTTTGACTTTGTCTTTTTGACTTCTCACGGTTTTTCTATTCTCGTGCTCGGTTTGGTCGTTTTGGCTTTGATTTTGTCCTTTTCTTAGATATCCGTTACATGCACAATACAAATGCAAAACGTACAAATACAATGTATTTTTGGTCATTTAAGTCTGTTTTTAGTGGTAAAAGGTATGTGTAATTAAACACATATCAAAATCCCCCATACTAAGATATTGCCGTGTCCTCACGCAATGCTATAAGTAAGCACTTAGAAAACTAAAAATCTCGATCCTCCTAGACTAATTGCCTCGAATAGTAGCTAAGTGTTCATCGAGGGGAATTAAAGAATCAAGAGTTTAGAAAAAGCCTTGTTTTTACCATTTTTAAATGTATACACTTATTCCTACATATTTTTTTATTTTTCCTTTTTCTCATTTTTTAAGCAATTAACTAACATATTTGACTTACGTTATTTTCATAACCGTTAAGGATCGTAGAACAAGATGCATTTGGATCCGAAAATGCCCCAAAAAGGATAAATTCATCGTCCTCGACTTTTCACTCGTCCCAAACCAAGCTTAAAACGAAATCTCGACAATTTTTCTTGTAAAAATTATTTGGCTAACTTCCCAACCTCAAAACCTTTCGGGGCTGGATTTTTGAAAAGACTAGTCTCTGTGACTCAATTTAGGGCACAAGATTCATACATAAAACTCGTTTTTATCAATGAGATATCATTAAATCAACATGACCTAAAATTCTGTCAAACCGTAACTTTCAAATTAACGCGTTCTAATCTAAACCGTCTGCACCAACATGCTTCAAATCCATTCCCAAACATTCCCATATAGTTATATATCATTAATTTACAAAAAATTTATGAACCCTAATTATCCATCAATTAAAGTTACTAATATAAGAAGATTAAATAAGAACTTAGTGAAAAACTACCTAAACCTTTTCTCGAACACACACGATTAAACACCTTAATTCTTGAAAAAAATATATTCTTCTTTGGGGGTTTCGGCCGAACAAAAGAGAGAGGAGAGAAAAAAGTGATTTAGGGTTTTATTGATTTTGTATTTATAATCCTTAGTTTCCTAATTGTATTCAAATTAGTTTTCATTTTTTTCTTTTCTTAATAACCGGCTGAATAAACACCCTTTTAATTTTTTTAATTTTTTTTTAATTATTATTAAATACATATTTACCCCTTATTTTCTTATTTTCTTATTTTTATAAAAAATCTTTGTTAATTTTTCAAACCTTTTAAATAAAAACTAGTTTTAAACTTACTATTTATAAATTTCATTTTCATAAATTACTTTCCTAATTTAGAAATACTAATGCTTACAAATTTAAATACTAGACTTAATTCATTCCAAAAAATACATTATATACTTTTTACGCTCATATATTAATTATTTACCAAATTACACGATAACGCATAAAATCATGCTATCATTTCCATTGTCAAAAAAATGTGAACAAAATAAAATAGCTACCAAAACCATAATTCAATCACTAATAGATGAACACGCATCACGGATTGATATCAAATACCCATATAAGATCACATAAGCACACAATTATAACACATATAAATACTTAAGTCAACTCTAACGGTTTGACTAAACTGCTCAAGTCACGGTTGTCATAGTATCCCCTCCTTTAGGAAATTTCGTCTTGAAATTTAACTAGTATGTTCAACAGCACAGTCAATAAACAATCGAGGATACTTAGCTCTCATGTGGTCCTTACGTTCCCACGTAAACTCAGGGCCACGCTTTGAATTCCAACGAACCTTAACGATTGAAATCTACTACGCTTTAAACTCTTAACCTCACGATCCATAATTTCTACGGGTTCCTCAACAAAATGAAGGGTTTTGCCAATCTTATCTCGATTTAGTCGACATATGCAATTTGCATCCGCCAACACTTCTTTAAAAATCGGACACACGAAATGTGTTGTGCACTTACTCATTCCTCGGGCAATCTTAATCGGTAAGCTACAGATTTTTCAAAATGGCTCCTACATTAACTTGGTGCAAGCTTACCTTTCTTTTACAAAAACGTATCACGCGTTTCTAGGCGACACCTTCTGTAACATTTGATCCTCAACTTCAATAACTTAGTGGCTTGCGCCTATCTCCATCGTTTTATCTTGTGACGATCTCTCGCCGCTTTGAGCTTTTCCTTTTTTCAGGACTATAGGTTCCATTATTTCACACAATAGATATAACTAAAGAGAGAAAGTTTTAGAGTGATGGGAGAGATGGGTTAGGAGAAAAACTAGAGAAAAAACACACTAAATTGGTGTGTGTAAAAAATTGATTCAACCAAAACATATGTGTGGAGAGGGCTTTCATATAAAGGATAAACTGGGCTTTCCATGAACTTGTCGTGGGCTTTCTATGCTTTGGCCCGCTTAGCTTCCTAACTATTACATAAAATTGTCTAACTATTATAAAGGCTCGTGAGATCGATAATGATCGTCACTTCACTAAAAACTGAATTCCTAACAATCTTCCCCTAATGGACGATGGTTTAGATCTCATAAATGATCAACACTTTATGTATTTATAACAATCTCCCCCTAAGGGGTGATCATAGAGATCTCTACTTGTGACCTTAATCATTAATCGTTGAAGCTTCTTGTCTTGATCTTGAGTCTTTTTTGTGTAATAGTTGATCTTTTGTCTTACATCTTTGTGTAGTGATCTTTGACTTGTGGCTTGAGCTTGTTTCTTTAAGATTGTCATTGTATGTGATCTTGAGCTTTCTTAAGATCATCAGCCAAATTTAATCTCTAATCATCATCTTGTGATCTTTTGCCGTCTTGTGTGCTTGTGACTTTCAGGCCAACATGCTCATACTTGTTGCAATCTGAAGCTTTTGACTTTATGTTAAATTTCTTCATCATTTCATAACTTCATCACTTTGAACATAATGAAGAAGAAGCTTGATATCGAGTTTGCGGTTGCTTTGCGTCATCTTTCTTGATGTTATAAAGTCATTGAGTCTTGAGTATGAGCATGTGGCTATGAACTTGACTCTGCTAGAACGAGGTATCTGCATCTCCATCTTTATGTAATCCTGAAATAAAATAGTTAGCAATAAAGCTTGGTGACGAATATGGCTTTGTCATTCGTCGGAGTTCAGTTGCATTAACCTCCGGTTCCGTGGTGTACTGTTATTCAATATAAATATTGTACTGTAATATCAAGTGAGATTCATTATAAGATACCTCCTTGACAGGTTTCCAGCTTTAAAGTTTTGATCACTCTAACGCTAGAATGCATTAGATTCACTGTACTTGCTAGTATCTCTTTACCGGACACCTCAAAGCAGGCTACCTCACTAATAGTATTGCTACTAATAGAACGGTAAGAGTGAATCAGTGAGTTACTATCTCACCGATTGAAGAGAAAATTGATTTGAAAATCAATCGACGTGCCACTAATAAAAGTGTTTTTGTAACACATCGAGAGTTTTAAGATTTTATCAAAATTCATTCTCTGTCAATTCATAATCTGGAACGAATCGATGCCCAGTGTCACAAGTTTGATCCATTAAGGATCTCACAAGTCACCTACCTAGAGCTTGTTTGATGTTGGCTCTAACAGAATTTCCATCTTTACTGTGAATACTTTCGTATCACTCGGATGTTCTGGCAATATCACAAGGATAATGCGTAGGACTATTAAGATAATCCTTGTTTTCACAGTGTGTGAAAGACAATTATATTAGAATAGCGTCCTAACGAGATTTATTGATGATCTCTTGGCTCTAGACTCGATAGTGCGTTTTGGTTTTAGTGGTCAGAGGCTCAAGCTGACTGCCACCTTTTCAATACCAACTAAATCAGAGTGAGAAAGTCAATAGATAACGTGTTTAGTCTCCGTGAGAAATGAAACAAAAATCTTTTGAGAGATTCTGAGTGGCTAGGGAGGGTTGTACATTGCATCACTGGGTCCATGATGTTAGTCTTCAATGTCAGCAATCATCATTGTGATACTGACAGCAGATGTATTGACCCGGTTTCTGCCTAGGTGTATAGAGGGTTTCTTTCTTTTCACCATTTATCCGTATAATTCTTTTTCATTCTTCAACCCCTTCAGTGTTTACCAAGACTTCATGACTAGTACCTTGTTGGGTTTATTCCAATACTAGCTCCATCTCAGTCGGCACTATTCCCTTATTCTCACTTTTACTCCTTTTTATATCATACCTAAGGACTTCTACACTAACTAGTGGATTGTCCCTAGGTAGATCCCTCCGGTTCTGGCTGGATTATGGGAATGAATACCTAACCTTACCAACCTTATAACTCCGATAAAATTAAATGCATGATCGGTCTTTCGGTACTGTTCTCCTTATCATAAAACCATTTGAAAACCTTAATCAAGGTACTTGTGATATAAATATCAAAGCTTTTTGTACCTCGATTGTTTTGGCTTTTCAGAAACGGGCTTTCCCCCCCCCCCGCAACATGGCATCGATATTCGAAGTGATTTAGCACATATAGGATGTAGTACACACATGAGTCTATAAAATCACATTTTTCTACGTTTTCATATTTTAATCACATTTTCTCCCCTTATCAAAAATTTCAAACCCTTTGATATTTTGGATATCAAATGATTCAAATATGTTAGAAAACTGGGAGAAAAATGTGTCGATTATGCACAAGCCGATTAGGGAACATATTAATGCTCCCTCTCAAACTATGAGGGTATGTGTGAGTGTCAGGTATAATAATTTTGAAAGATTTTAAGTTTAACAAAAAACTCATGAGAAATTTATACATTGACACTTAACACCTAAAGATACACTGCATAATAATATATTCACAAGATTATGTATGAGACATGACCTAAATGGTTCAAACCGAAAATGACACAGTCGTTAGTCCATAGTCAGCAATCTGTACTAGTCCGATCTCGATACCAAAGATCGTTGTCAATAGTATATTTATATATATATTTTACTATAATATATTTATATATATTTATAGTTATAATATATATATATATATATATATATATATATATATATATAGGTGAATGGGCAATTCACCAAAGCGATAAACACTAATCACAAATAAAAATATCATTTCGGAAAAGCATCGATTTTGTGAAAGCAAAACTTCATAGTCGTTTCCTCGGGGGGGGGGGGTCACGTTAATGTTTCGACGATGGTGTGAATTAATTTTTGGTGAAGCTTGAGATCGGGGGGATTTTGAATAGTTCAAGATTTTGATTTGGTTTCTATTTCTATGATGCAAAAACAAATAAAGGTAAGCAATAATTAAAGCAATTAAAGATTTGAACTAAAATCACTAACGAAATTAAAGAAACGCGACAAATTAAGCAACTAAATCAAATTTTAACCCTAATAATAATGGCAAAAATAAACATGGAAATTACAACTATCATGTTAAAAATAAAAAGGCTAACCGAATCCTCAAAACGTTGACTTAAAATTGAAAACGACTTTTCAATGAGAAATTTATTGCTAAACTTAAGCCTATTTAATCTTGCGGATTGTGCCCGTTCGACTAAACAAAACTTTAATCTAAATAATTTTCGCAAACTATTTATCATTAATCACTTTTATCAAATTCCATACTTAATTTCACGCATTTTCCAACTATTTAACAGGGCTTATACCAAAATCAACTCGCTAATAATTATCAACTACGTACAAAGTATAAGCAAAGCAACAATAATAATAATGACAAGCTAAAAATGGCGATAAGCATAAAATAAAGAAATAAAAGAGACACGAAAAATATGAAACCCGGAATTAGCTCGGCTTGACCCGAAGACGATAGATATGAACACATACTCCATAGTGCGAAATATAACCAAACTAATCCAAATCCCAATCCATAACGTCATAATCTCCAAACGTAAATAATGCTACTAACCAAAATACCAAATATAAAACAATGGAAAAAGATCGATATATCGATGCCTGCTACCCCGATGCTAAAGCTTTCTATAAATTCTAAAACTATCTAATTAATTAGAAAACATGAATAAGACAACAAAAGAAACGAATGATAGATGGTAAAAGCTGCGCGTATGATCTAAAACATATTGACATGGAATAATTGAAATATAATGTAAAAGTAAATAAAAATTGAAGGAACAATAAAGGGTGTTGTGGCTGGTTTGTGTCTGCACACCCGAAGTGTGTGTGTCTTCCTCCTAATCTACGACTAAAGAACGAATAAGAAAAGAACAAAACAAAGGAAAAATATGGATGACAAGATATGAAAGATAGGTTTTTTTCTCTCCGTAGTTGCGTTCCATTTTTATAGCCGAATGGTAGGTTTACATTTTTATTTGGACTTGAGTTTATGGGCCTCACGATTTGCACTATTATCTTGGGCTGAGATTTTTAATGGGCCGAGTGAGCATCCTTTAGTGATGGGCTAGGTTTTAACTTCCAATCTTCGGCTTTAATAAGTATGGGTCGGTCCGAACCATATAAATGGTGTCGGGCCGGCCCAATAAAATATGAAGGCACCGTCGAACTCGTAATCTCGTGCTCTTTCCATAGAGGTGCTCGGTTATTCGTCCAATTTGCTTCGTTTTTGATCGATACCCGTTACTGCACAGTAAATAACAGAAACATGCCTATAATTTGACATTTTATATTCGTTTTTGGTTAATTAGGCTCGTTTTATTTAGATAAATGTTGATGTATTTAAACTACCAAACCCCTCATATAAACTATGCTGTGTCCTCACGTATTGAAAATAAATCCATGTTTAGAAAACCAAAAATTTCAACCCCCTTAAATTAAATACCTTGAAAAGTAGCAAAGTGTAAAATTAAAAGGATTTAAGAAATTACTAGTTTTTTAAACACTCCTCGTTTTTACCATTTTCTTTCTTGCACATATATTTTTCTTATTTTTCATTATATACAACATGCTTGACTTTCATTATTTATATAACATTTTAGGATACTGAATAAAGAAACTCCTCATCCTATAGGTGCCCCTAGGAAGTGATAAATTCATCGTTCTTGATTTTTCACTTATTCCCAAACTAAGCTTAAAAACGAAATCATTGTTAATTACAAGTTGGGATGCTAACGCTACTCATATTTGGAATTTTGTGTAAAACTTTTCCTCCCGACAGATATTATATATTAAGGTGGTGTGCATCAGTTTGAATTTTTGACCACCCAACACACTCTTTTTGTAGTTTCAACACTTTCCAAGTTTCAACGTTCCATTTTAGTTATTTGAAATTCGAAGGTGAGTTTGTCCCATGTAGCAACATTTCTTCTCGGCGCATCCCAACCTCGTCGGCTAAGTGACCGGGCTTTTGACACCCCTCAGAGAATAATTTGTCGAGACTTTCCGACTTTTGAACCATTTACTAAAAAAATTCCATAAAACTTAGTAAGTTTATAACTCAAAGCAAGCTAATTCCTTCAAATTAAGACATTGTAGGTAAGTTAATTCTTTCAAGGTGACTTTCTTCTCGGAACCTCCCGACCTCATCGGTCAAGTGCCCAGGCTTTTGACACCTCACAGAGAATACTGATCAGAATTAACAAACGTTCGGTTTCAAAATTTTGTAGGGATTAACAAGTTTAAGTTAAAAAGAATGTTTAAATTTTAGAAAAAGACATTTTCTCTTTATTTATTAAGCAACTTATACTAGCAACATTATTATATTTTTCACATCATTTTCATTTTTTTTGCAACATTTATATTTATACCGTATACAGGGAAAATTTCTTTTTAGAAAATTAAAACATATTTTGATCAAAAACTCTTATTTATCAATTCATCGATAAAGCTTTTTACTCTAAAAATGTTGATCTTAACGGACTTTTAAGAGTGATAAAACTCTAACTTGTCTTTCAAAAAGAGCACGTATAATTAGTCATTTTAGAAGCTACTGGGAGAAAAAGCCACAAATTACACTTATGAGCTTTTAAGATTTCCAACTAATCCTTGCTTAGCATTCCAACTTATATTTAACTCTATCATTTCTCGTTCTTTGCAAATTTAAAATCTTTAATAAAAAGATCCGCGAATGCTTAGCCAAATAAAATTAAACTTGCATATTTAAAGTCATTTATGGAAACTTGCAAAATCTTGGCATTTTGAGCTAGAAGTCGCATTTTAAAGCTTCTTGTATAAAAGACTAGCAAAAGCTTATACATTATTAAATGTTAAGGGAGTAAGCTAGAGCTCAACACGCTCGGTCAAGTCAAAAATTATTCTTATTCTCACCAGCGAAAAGTCAACATTGTGATAAACACTTATTTTATTTTTGCAAAAAAATTTAAATTTTGGCATAAAATCACATTTTTTTATATTTTCTTGGTAAAACGGGGTTACGCGAAAGACATAGACAAATGCAAGCGGGATCAAATCGACAGATTCCCAATCCCCTCATACTAGAACGACACATTGTCCTCAATGTGTGGGGGTTGCCAACCCCCACATACTAATTCCAAAGTATATTCCAAATATAAAAGGGAATCTTACGTAAATCTAAAGCCGTTTATTAATTATGCCAAAGATTAAACGTTAGTCAATAAGATCGAGGATATAGGATTCCCAAAATAAGCATGCAAAGGGATGAAGATCGAGTGAGCGTTGGACAAAACTGCGAGCACGAGAGTCTTCATAATCTGGGGAATCCTGCCAATCATCACAGACAAAAAAAACAAGATTGGAAGAGGCGAGCCCCCTCACGTCACACTTATTAGAAAATAGACAGAAACAGAAACACAGGTTGCCTCCCAAGAAGCGCTTATTTTTGTTAACCGAGTCGTGAGCCTGACTCGATCCCCCATACTTGATTTGGTCAAGGAGGATAAAAATGGAGATAAGGAACATCCAAGATTGGCATGTCCTCTCCATAGATCATCATCGGGCTTTTATTAAGGAAATTATGAATGATCTTGAAAGCTTTAAAGCCCCGATGAGATAAGAGATGAGGAGAATTCTCCTCTTTTGAAACAAGAATTCCAGGCTTGAAAACTTTGTCCTCAATTTCGGATGAAAATGGGAGCAAAGTTTCAAGCACTGGAGAAAGAGGATCACTGATGAATGAGATAGAAAATTTATTTAGTGATAGAAATCTCTTGGATTGGACTTCAATAGATATTCCCGGATCGAAAGTCTTGTTTCTATTTCTGGAAGGAAAAGAAACTACAAGATCGGATCCGCTGAAATCAGTAGAAAGAGTGAAGTCCAGATCCTGACAAAGGGATTGATGGGTGGGTAAAACATTAGGCATATGAACTCTAGGTTCTCCAAAAATATCTTCCACAACAACTCTAGTCAACTCGCCCGGATCGGGCTCATACTCAAGAAAAGGATTATCCTCTTCAGAGTCATAGCCGTCACTATCAATACCCGGTGGTATCGAGTCATCCGCAACAAGAAATATATCGATCTCCTCCATAAGAGAGTCACTATCCTTCACGGGGATAGGAGATGAGGAGAAAGATTCGATCATGGCATCAGAAATTTTAGAATTAAGTTCTTTCGAAGGTCGAGGAGATGAGTTATCATATAATAACTTCTTAATAAGACGAATGTCTTCCTTCGGATCAAAGTTGGTTTCAGCAATTCCCGGTGGAATTGGATTGATAAGAGCGAGCTCACCGACGAACTCCTCGAGAAGGAAATCAATCTTGGGGGAAGTTATCATGATATTTTTATTAAGCAATGATTCTATAAGATCAGACTTTGCATTAAAGTGATGCGGATCTATCTTAGTGGAAATGATTTCTTCATCAAAAAGAGGGTTCGAATAAATTTTGAAATTTTCCTTCGGAACGTCCTCATTAGAAAATGACTCGTCATCACTAGAGGTAGAATCGGCATCAGAATCGAAGAGAGGATTAGAAAAAGTCATAAAATCATCATAAACGGGCATATCACACTCACTTTCAATATCAGATAAATCCTCGGACTCACTTGGGGTTAGGTTAAGGTTCTTAACACTGGACTCAATTTCTTTGTCCGAATCCGTTTTCAGAATAGTGTCAAGATGCTCATCCTCCATTACGAGAGAGTCCGTAATTGGCGAGTCGGATGCGATTGCTATAGGGGAATTCTTATAATAATCTCTCATTTGAATAGAGCACTCCTCGTCATCATCATAGCAAATGGGAGGTTTCCAATATTGAGGACTAACTTGAGCCGCCTGCTCTTCTGCACTACATTTTTCTTCTTCTCTCTGCTCTGCTTGCTTTTGCCGATGAATTTCAAACATTTTTAGCATCATTGTTTGCACACCCTTATAGTGCTCCTCGATTATTTTGGTGATACTTTTTTCTTCCGAGGGTTGATGAACGACGAGATATTGCGGGGGTTGATATTGGTCAATACCCGAAGAATTATAGCAAGGAAAATCTTGATTCATCGGTTGACACTCAAAAGTCGCATGAAGACCCCCGCAATTATCACAACAAAGAAATTGTTGTTGAAAATTAGGTAAAGTTTGTGGAAAATTATCGTCAAAGTCTTGATTGTAACACGGGTTCGGATTAGAGATAAATGGAACTTATGTTGGGCAGTCGTAAGCAGCGTTCCCATATGACTCAGAAGAGTAAGTTTGGGGTTGTGGAAGTGATTTGAAAAAATCATTGAAAGAAATCGGTTTCGAATCATTATTGAATGATTTTTCAGCTTCACCACAGCATATAGCACAAAGTTCATCCATATAATTCCTTTTACACCGCACACAAGTACATTGTCGACAATATAGACCACCAAACGGACCCCCACACTTAAAACAACATCGTCGGTTGTATGACGTCTTGAGAATTAAACAAATGGGGATAAGAAGAATATTTTTGAGATTTTTTTTTTCTTTTTATTTTTTTATTTATTAAAAACAAACACAATATTTTTGGTAACCGGATGTCAAATTGCACACGGTAGCTCTCTAGAATACGCACAAAGAAGCGGAGGAGCGGGAAAGCGCGAAGCTATTAAAAACCTTCTCCTTTCGGGTCGAAGTTCGTCGGATCGACCCTCCTTATACCTCTCTTATAGTTTGTAATCTAAAGGTGAGCCGTTTAACAATTGACATCACGGTTTCTTTTGTTGGTTTTTTTTTTTTTTTTGGATTTTTGATTACTTTAATATTTTTGTATTTTTTTTATATACGAAAATATTCACAAAAACAAGGATAACTTCCAAGGAAGGATCTTCAAAAAACAATCTTCAAACGATAACTGAAAATTCGTAACACAGCCTCCCCGGCAACGGCGCCAAAAATTGATCGTAGTCAATAGTGTATAAATATATATATATATATATATATATATAATATAGGTAAATCGGCAAATCGCTTTTAACCAAAGCAATAAACCAACTCACAAATAAAATATAATTCCGGAAGCATCGATTTCGAAAGCTGACCTTTCTAGTTGTTTTTCGGGTCATTTTTGTTCCGACGAGGCGTGTTAGCAGTGTGGGTGTGTGTTAAAAACGGGTTGAGGTTGGTTGAGGTCAAGGGTTCGAGCCTTGCTCACCCTTGACTTTCCAATTTCCCTTTTTTTATTTTTGAAATTTTCTTGTTGAAAAAGATTTATAGAACTAAAATAAGTACTTTTGTAAAACCACTTTTTTTGAAAAGCTCAAATAAGCCAGAAATAAGTTTTTAAATGTGACAGTTTAGGCTTAAAATCTTAAAACCTTTTATACTAAACTTAAATAGCTTATAAGCTTGAATAAGCTCAACCTTGGATCAAATAAGCTTACAAGGGCTTAAACTAACCTAATAAGCAAAACTAAACAACACTTAAGCAAATTCAATAAGCAATAAGCTCAGAACTCAAATAAGCTTTTTGATGAAAACTGTTTAACTAACAGCCTAAGGGGCACTTTTTAAGCTTATTTTTAAGCTAGAATATGAAAAAGCTAAACCTCAAAAGCTCAAAACAGATTAAGTTTGACTTCCAAAGAACTCATAGAAACTGAAAATAAGAAATTTAAACAAGTAATAAGCTAGAAAAATGGAAATCAAAAGAGACAGTTACACTAGTTGCTTTGACTATTTGATATTTAAGACACTACTTGCAGCAAAGATTAAGGACTCAGAAAGGGCTTTGGACACAATAAAACTTAAACAAATTGAGCTTATATTACAATAAGCTAATTTTAATCAACATTAACCAAAGTTTAGCTAGAATTAAACCTTAATTAATCTGCATTAAACTAACTTTTTAAGACACAAAGCATGACTGAGTTAAACCAAATCACCAAAAGGGAGAAACAATGAACAAGTACTCAAAACAGATTTTCAAACATGCAAAATGAACTCAAACTAACCATAAATAAAACACCATAAGCACTCATTTTATATAAACCAACAATAAACAGTTTAGCACACCCTTTAAGCTGGCATACTTAGGATTTTGAACAAGCTCCTTAACAACTTAACAAATCCTATTCTTAGCTTATAAAAACTATCTAATAGACCTTATTTAAGCTTGTTAAATCTGACTAGAGTGCCCAAAACAATTTTCAACCTCTTTTGACCCATTTTAACTCTTGACCCAAACACTCCTTTAAATCTTGAATTAACATTCTTAAGTTATGTCAGGACTAATTAAGCTTCAAGTAGTTAAAACGGATTGAGGTTTAAGATTAATAATGACAAATAAGCTAAAACATATAAAAAATAAGCACTTATTATTAAGCTAAACTAGTAAACATATTTTTGGCCTTTTTAGCAGTTTAATATCAAAACAAAGGCTAATGACTTCTAAATCATAAACAGACTATATTAAGCAATAATAAGCATCATTAATCAACAATAAGCAGTAATAAGCAGATCCAATAAGCAAACGGTAAATAAGCTGTAAAATTAAATGAGAACTCACTTTTTTTATTGAATGATCCTTGAGGGTAACAATGCGTAGAAAAAGTAAATGACAATATTGAAAGACAAAAAGTAATAATAAGCTGTAAATAAGCAATTCTACTCTACTCCTAATCTAGATAATTTACAATGTGTGATTTCGTCCCAATTTATAGGAGGATTCTTGTGCTTATCTGTTTACGGTGAGATCAAAACCTGCCCAGCCTTCACATCTTTCCCAAAATTGCTTATGGAAAGCAATTTTCGTCCCAATTAAACATTAAAACCGTATCTTCAATTCTTTGACCCTATTCTTATCTCTTTGACGCGTTTTTCCCAATAGAACTGCTTGAATCTGCCAACGTGGCATGGAGAGGTGTGTCAGGATAGGTTGAAAACAAATCGCGCAAAGGAGGCGGTGGAATTGCCCTGTTTTGGTTCTTTCCGCATTATTCGGGTTTATTTAATTATATTTCAAATACGGAGTTAACGGGCGTTAAGGCTTTGTTAGGTTTAGGGACTAACGATGCAAAGTGGTGAGGACTGACGGTGTTAGTCCTTGGGGACTAACGGTGCAATACACTTAACTAGGTTATGGTTGAGTGGGTTAAGTGTGTTGGGTTTAGGAAATGGGCTTGTTTGGGCCGGTTTAATTAATTTTTGGTTTTGGGCTTTTATAGTATAAATGGCTTTTGTATAAAATATTGTGGGCTGACCCGGCCCATTAAGTGGGCCCGGGTTGGTCCGTAGAAGATGGGTATGCCTTCGGCTTTGGTTTTTCCCGCTCTTTCCAATTCTGTGCTCGGTTTTGTCTGTTTTGGCTTCATTTTTGTCTTTTTGTGAATATCCGTTACCTGCACAGTACATAACACAAAACAAGCATATTTTTGCCATTTTATGTTCGTTTTTTGTCATTTAAGCTCGTTTTATTTAGAAAAAGGTATGTGTATTTAAGCACATACCAAATCCCCTCATACTAAAATATTGTTATGTCCTCACGCAATGAAATAAATTCATGTTTAGAAAACCAAAAATTTCAACCCCCTTAAATTAAATACTTTGAAAAGTAGCAAAGTGTAAAATTCAAAGGGATTTAGAAATTACTAGTTTTTTAAACACTCCCCGTTTACCATTTTCTTTCTTATACACACTTATTTCCTATTATATACAACATGCTTGGCTTTCATTATTGATCATAACATCTAGGATCACTGAATAAGAAACACCTCAATCTTAAGGTGTCCTAGAAAGATAAATTCTCTGTCCTTGATTTTTCACTTATTCCCAAACTAAGCTTAAAAATGAAATCATTGTTAATTACAAATTGGGATGCTAACGCTACTCATATTTGCAATTTGTGTAAAACTTCTCCTCCCGACAGATATTATATTAAGGTGTGTGTGTGCTCAGTTTAAATTTTAACCATCCAACCCATATTTTTAGATAGTTATAACCTTTCCAAGTTTCACGTTCCACTTTTAGTTATATGAATTCAAAGGTGAGATTATCCCATGTAGCAACATTTCTTCTCGGCACATCCGAACCTCGTCGGCTAAGTAACCGGGTTTTTGACACCCCTCAGAGAATAATTTGTCGAGACGCTCCGACTTTCAAACCCTTTACTAAATTTTTTTCGTAAAACTTAGTAAGTTTATAACTCAAAGCAAGCTAATTCCTCCAAAATTAAGACATTGTAGGTAAGTTAATTCCTTTAGAGTGACTTTCTTCTCGGAACCTCCCGACCTCATCGGCCAAGTGCCCAGGCTTTTGACACCCCACAGAGAATACTGATCAGAATTAACAAATGTTCGGTTTCAACATTTTGTAGGCTTTAACAAGTTTAAGTTCAAAAGTATGTTTAAATTTTAGAAAAAGTCATTTTCTCTTTGTTTATTAAGCAATTATACTAGCAACGTTATTATATTTTTCACATCATTTTCATTTTTTTTTCGTTTTATACTTGCAACATTTATTTATTAAGGGCATTTAGCGGTTTTAGCTTATAAGCTTATCTGTTTATTAACAGCTTATTTATAAGCTGATTTTCAAACTTCTTATTTTTCCTGCATTCTTTATAGCTTAAAGTATTTTCTTGCATTTTTCTAGAATTTTAATAATTAGTTTAGTATTTTTAATATTTAATTTAGATTAAAAGTGTTTTTAAGAAAGATTACGCTAACCGAACATGTATATAAAGTGTAAATGATTACAAGAGTTTTCCCATTGATTGGAGCACTTTGCAGGACCTTTTTGGCTTCTTAGATCTTCTGGAAATCGAACTTGGTGGCTAAAAGCATACCCTAAATCGTATTTAGGGTTTGGTATTTATAGACTCTGAAAATTGGTCGATACGGCGTATCGAGATTGGTTGGCGTAGGCTCCACGAATAAAATATTCTAGAATTTTCTTGAGCAGGTTTGGATACGCCATATCCACTTTTTGGATACGCCATATCCACTAAAAATGTCTATTCATCTGATAGTCGACTTGGTGGTTTAAGGCTTCACTTGCACACTTAAAACTTGTTTTTGAGTCTTTTATTTATAGTGTCTGAAAAAGACTCGATACGTAATATCTGGCAAGGTCGATACGGCGTATTGGGCTGGATTCCTTGGAGTGCGCGCTACGTTTATAATAAATCTTTGATATCATTCTCAATTTACTTGATTTACTGTATCTTTGAATAGTTATCTTCATGGATACGGCGTATGTAGACAGCATGGATACGTCATATTGGGAATTGGTCAAATACGTTTTCTTGTGAAGTCTTGGCGCTGATACGCCGTATCTCTTTTGCTGGATACGACATATTGGTTAAAATTCAGCAATCTTCAAATATCTTCGTTTTAGCTCCAAATTATGCGCCTTTTAGCTTGTCTTCATAAAACACTCCTGAATTACTGCATTTATCAACTTTAAAGCAATTAAGTACCAAATAATGCAATAATTATTTAAAAGTTGGCAAAACAGATGAGATAAATGATATAATAGAGTGACATTATTTGATGTCATCAAATACCCCCCACTTGAATCCTACTTGTCCTCAAGTAGACTTTAGAAAAAAAAAGTTTCAGTTTATGAAAATGTGTCCTAACCGAAGTCGAGGATTTTCCGTTTAAGCATCGTTTTGTCCTAATCACCTGTACATGACCAAGCTCTTCACAAAATATGGAAATGAAAACACTCAGATCACTCAACTAATTTAGGGTGCAACATTTAAGTAGTACGCTCAACTGCTCGGTCGTGATTAGTTTCGTATCATAGGCTTGGCAAGGATACACATCTCCACCGCTAAAGCTAAGGAGAAACAAGTCAAAAGATAAATTGGGTTAAGAAGGCTTAGGGTTGATCATTCAACAATCTTTCACCATAAGTACCACACCAACAAGGCAGCTGTATCGTATATACACGGCCGTAACAACGAAATAGACATATACAATCCGATCACATCCTTGTTCGTGTTTAACCAGCGGTTAGGATGAAGAACGATATAGGGTAGGGAGCTTCTAACTTTCACCAAAAGTCTTCATCCAACAAGGCAGCTGAGACATGCATACATGGCCTTAACGACGGAATAGACATGCATGCTCGAACAATTCCTCATTCGAGTGGACATTAAGGTTAGTTGCTAGGAAAGGGAAGTAAAATGGTTGTTAAATCAAATATACAAAACAAATAGATTAAAGCCAACAAAAAAGGTACGGTTGCTAGTAACTTTCCCCCGGCCGTTCCATGATAAAGACTCAAACATATAGACAAACGCCTCGATCACAGAAATGACAAAGACAACGTAAGTTGGTGTTCCCATAACGGTCAACTTCCCTTACATCCCGCTCTTTACAAACTTTTACAGAATAAGTGGTGATATCGGCCACTTTTTACAAGACTTTACATCATTGATTTTTGTTACGTATCAATGAATAATCGATCCTTCCAAGTAATTCCTTCGGTATAAACATTTTTTTAAACCGACTATTTTTCTTCATTCATTTTTTTGCTTTTCTCTTTTTTTAACAAACAATACATCATAAATCTCGGTTTAATTCCACCGTCTTCACTATCATAATTCATTCGAATAATCTTTTCCTCGTAGTACTTATTCTTCGAACATGATTCATAATCACGAAAATAACGAAACTTACGAGCTACATATTTTTCCCATTGCAATGTGCAATTTCTCAACCATTACATAGATAGAAAAATTTCATTTTGACACAGGAAATACAAGACTTTACACGAAAGCAACTAGCAACATTGATTAAAATAGGCTTAATCTACACAGTATGCTAAGGTGGAAAGGTGTAACGAAACATATAATATGGTGTAGAAAAGAAAGGGATGGCTCAACAAGTTGTTCTATGGAATCTTACTCTAAAAATAAGAGTAAACAAAGGGTTACACGAGAGTTTAACTAACCAATATAGTTAGTTAATTTTACGACATGTAGGCTATTTGGTTTAATCCTAGAAATTTATCAGCTGAACATGTTCCTCCATCTAAATCCATAGTACTAATCATTGCGGTCTCGAGTGATATACCAAGCCAAGTTATAAAGTCCACTACATCATCAGCACACTCATAATTTTGTGGAATTTTTTAGAATTTAGAAACGAAATAGGCTTAATTCTCACAATATGTATCAAGGGTTATAGTACGCTAGGTAATATAACTAGTGAATTTTTCAAAAGTCATGTTGAATTTTTTTTTAATTTTTGGCCGTTTTTAAGCACTTTGCATGTTATTTTGTAAAAAAGAAGACAAGTACATTCTAATTCTCCACCCCCCACTTAAATTATACAACGTCCTTGTTGTATAGATAAAACAATAAAATAATAAGAGAAAATAGAATTAGAACGGAAAACTCCCAGATGTTTTGCTCGAGATGATTCTCCAAGTTGAGTTCTTGAGCAAAAATGTGTTGAACAGTCGTCTTGAGGTTTCAAGACTCCAACACTTTGAGATTTCCAGATTTATAAATACTCCACCAACGTTGTTGTTCCGTTTAGAAGGTCCTGTATTAAGCATAAGAAAATAAGTGCAACTCCATCTCCGGTGTATTTGTTAAAATACAGCAAACTAATAATGTACAGGAAGTCAATACGTCATATCCATACCCCAGGATACGCCGCATTGATACCTATATATGTTGTATTCATTTAATGAATACGTCATATAGACTATGTTGAAAATAAAGACTGGACAACGTCAAGAAGGTCAATACGCCGTATCCATGGGGTTTGGATAAGCCGTATAGACAGTCTGGGAATACATACTCGATAACAGAAAGATAAATTCTGGGTTGTCTCCCGGCAAGCACTTTTGTTGACAGAAAAGCCTTTATGTTAGACTTGCCCAATTTAATCTCATCCTTATAAAACAACTTGGGGTCAAACGGGATGCCAAATGGCACATACAAATTCTTGATTAGGAAAATGAATGGCATCCCTTTGTTAAGATAATTACAAGTCACGATTTTAACACTTAATTCCTTGATAAAATTTTCAGTTTTAAAAAATTTATTAGATGTATCATGACTTGTTTCCAAAAGCTTATTTGACCCATGTGCATAGGCACCATCATCCGTATTTATTACATTACCCCCCAAAGACTGTTCAATATCGATTTTATTATCATCATTGTCCTTATTCGATTTTGAATCATCGGGATAAATTACGTTAAAAAGAAAAAAATCATTAAAGCATTTAACGTTTTGTTCCTCTTCATCACATTTAGAAAATGATGTTTCATCTTTCAAATCAGATTCATCGATATGTTGAGGACTTAAAGCGGGTTTAGTTAAGAAATTTAGTTTAGACGTTAGAGCATCATTGTAAATAATGGCTGGAAATTCATTCTCAAAATCTTTAAAGAAGTCTAAATCATCAAAACAACTAATCGTAGGCTCGGGTGATGGAAATGAAGGCATATTGACTTTATCATTATCATTTTCCGAATCCGTTTTTAAATCGTTGATAGAAATTATTTTATAAGAAAATGAATTTTTGTCATAAATCACTGTGTAATCTTCATCGTCGGATTCGTCAAATGATATTCTAAAGTCAATTTTATTATCATTAAGAGGACTTACCGTGGGTTCATACGAGGGCATTTTTCAGATGTAAACGCGTCATCAAAAACTATAGCTGGGAATTCAGTTTCAACAGATCTGCGGTCGTGAACGTCTTCATTACACCAAATCCTATCATACGTAGCAGTTTCCCAGTTATACACCTTACCAAGCCTATGAGATTTTTCTTCCTCAAGCCTGATGTACTCTTGCATAGTAATGTTAGGGTTGTCCATTGTGATCTGTAATAGATTTGCTAGAAAAGAAAATTGTCAAATAGCTTAATACGCCGTATTCAGTGTGCTGAATATGCTGTATTGATGATAGAGTCGAATACGCTGTATTGGTTTGAAAAAAATTATACGCCGTACCTAAGAAGGTGAATACGCCGTATTGAGTATTCGACTCAGAATGTTACAGCAGGCTCTAACAATGCACACAAACACACAATATGCAAAATATACAATGCAGGAAATTAAACACACAAACAAACACACAATTATGCAATTTAAACTAAACTAAAACACTAATAAATAAGAATTAAACAACTTTACTCTCCGATAGCGGCGCCAAAAACTTGATGTGTCGTCGTGTAGGTGTTATTTTTGTTATCAAGTTTTACTATTTATTTTATGCCGACTATACCTAAAAACAACACTCTAACGAGAAGTGTACCCGGTCAAGATGTAGCTTCGTTGGTAAGTAGGGTGTTGATCACTATGAGCGAGAGCATTACTATCTAATTTATCAGTATTTTAGTTATCTAATTTATGCAAAACCTAAGCTAATGATAAAGGGGGGTTTCAGCCTGAGAGGCTGGCATGAGTTTTGGTTATCTAAACTAAGGTTTTGATGACAAGTAAAGCAATAAACACACACAAGAAGATTAACAAACGATAGAGATGCGGTCAATTATAAAGAAAACTTATCAATCATGAATAATCCGATAAAACACAGGTTTGCTTATTAGTGCAATGATATCTTATCTCGAAGCGGCATATCATTCTTAAGACTTAGGCGGGACATCATCCTAAGACCTAAACACAAACAATCTTATCACAATTAACGTGCCCGCGTAAAGCATCATTTTTATTAATTATAATCTACCTTAGGTGATTAATAATGGGATCTTATTAAACTATAGCCCATTGGGACTTTACCCACTTACTTGCAAATAAGGAGAGCTATCCCGGACTCTTAGCCTATGCCCACATAACATCGAAGTTGCAGCGCATTAAATATGTAGGACTAGACCTAGTTGAATGATAGTCACATACAAGAGCACACAAACAAGTATAAAATGATAAACATAATCAAACAATCAACGATAAATTAAGACAATCGAGATAAACAAACCAAACATTAAACCTTCATAAACATGGCTGATACCTAAAGCCCACATTCGATGTAAAAATATACCACAAACGTTTGATATATGAAACAGGAGTTAAAATAAAGAAACCTCAATCGAACGCGTATTCGGTTGTGCGAAGATTACAAGAGTTTTCTTATGATCTTGAGGCTCTTTTCTGACCTTTCATGCTCTTCTATTCGTCTGATAGTCGACTTGGTGGTTTAAGGCTTCACTTGCACACCGAAAACTCGTTTTTGGGTCTTCTATTAATAGTGTCTGAAAAAGACTCGATACGCCATATCTGGCAAGGTCGATACGGCCTATTAGGCTGGATTCCTTAGAGTGCGCGCTACGTTTGTAATAAATCTTTGATATCATTCCTAATTTTCTTGATTTACTATATCTTCGTATAGTTATCTTCATGGATACGGCGTATGTAGACAGCATGGATACGCCGTATTGGGAATTGGTCAAACGCGTTTTCTTGTGAAGTCTTGGCGCTGATACGCCGTATCTCTTTTGCTGGATACAGCGTATTGGTTAAAATTCAGCAATCTTCAAATATCTTCATTTTAGCTCCAAATTATGCGCCTTTTAGCTTGTCTTCACAAAACACTCCTGAATTACTGTATTTATCAACTTTAAAGCAATTAAGTACCAAATAATGCAATAATTATATAAAAGTTGGCAAAACAGATGGGATAAATGATATAATAAAGTGACGTTATTTGATGTCATCAAATATCTCCCAACTTGAATCCTACTTGTCCTCAAGTAAACTTTAGAAAATAAAAGTTTCAGTTTATGAAAATGTGTCCCAACCGAAGTCGAGGATTTTCTGTTTAAGCATCGTTTTTTCCTAATCACTTGTACATGACCAAGCTCTTCAAGAAATATGGAAATGAAAACACTCAGATCAGTCAACTAATCTAGGGTGCAACATTTAAGTAGTATGCTCAACTGCTCGGTCGTGATTAGTCTCGTATCATAGGCTTGGCAAGGATGCGGCGTATGTAGACAGCATGGATACGCCGTATTGGGAATTGGTCAAACGCGTTTTCTTGTGAAGTCTTGGCGCTGATACGCCGTATCTCTTTTGCTGGATATGGCATATTGGTTAAAATTCAGCAATCTTCAAATATCTTCATTTTAGCTCTAAATTATGCGCCTTTTAGCTTGTCTTCACAAAACACTCTTGAATTACTACATTTATCAACTTTAAAGCAATTAAGTACCAAATAATGCAATAATTATATAAAAGTGGGCAAAACAGATAGGATAAATGATATAATAAAGTGATGTTATTTGATGTTATAATGTGTCCTCTGAATCTGAGAGATGCATATCATCTGGTATTGGAATGTCATCAATTAGTTGTTTAGATTGGGGATCAGGCTTTTGCTTTAAAGAGCTGGAAGGAGCATCTCTTGTGTTAGTAGTCTTCTAAGTAGAGGACATCTGAACTTGAGGCTGTTAAGAAGCAAATGCATAAGACATGTGCCTTTTCTTCTTACTTTGGTCTAAGTCTTTTGGAGGAGGTAGAGGAGGATCTTGGTCGTCACGGCGTCTCTTACGAGACTTGGCCGTCGCATCCATGAACTCTTCCATGTTTTCACGATCCATGGATGCCTCCAGAGCTTCATAGAGAGCTGTATGTTCAGTCAGTGATCGGTAGGAGCCACTTTCAAACATCCTATCATGAAGAATTTCTTTCATCTTGAATTCTGACAACTCTCTAAAGCATTCACAAACTGGAGCTTGAAGAGCGTCTTGTATAACTTCTTTAACGTTCTCGTTGATGTACTTATCAATTTTCGAGTACAATCATGATTTTCCAGCATGAATATCCTGGATGAGAGAGCTTGAGCAGTCTGATCTTGAACCTTTTTTTTCTTTTCAAAGTTGGCATATATTTGTTCCAGTGCAGTAACACGGGCAGCAAGTGCAGAATCTGTGGTGCTTTGTTGTTATGGAGGTGGTGGTGGTAGAAGGGTTATTGTTGTAGTTGTTGTTGTAGCTGTAAAGACTGGTTCTTGGATAGGAGGAGATACTGGTTTAGGAGATGAGATAATGATGACGGGAGTGGATAGAGGAGGTGCTGATGAAGACGCTTGATGGATTGGAACCGTGACCATAGATTCTACTTCTATTTCCACATTAGCTTTATCTGGTTCTTCTTTATTTGGTTTATCATTCAAGAACTGATCACTATAGGTAAAAGCATCATCAAGATTCTTCATTGATGAGAGAGTCCCGGATAAGCTCAATGGTTTCTTTAAATGGACATGTTCCTCATATAAACGCTTCAATCTTTCATGTTCTTGGGGATACACAGTAGCAACGAAGTCTTAGTGCATGGGCTCATGGTTTGGTCCAGCAAGAGCCACATGACTTTGTCTAGGGTTTGATCCAGCCTGGTCCTTATCTTGCGAGGTCAAGACTCGAGCGTATTACCAGGGTCTGATCCAGCCTGGTCTTCATCAAGTTCAACTATTCTTTCTTCTTGAGCCACTGTGTTAGACACATTCTTACCTCGATCTTCATCCACATCAAGCATTTTAGTATCACCACTGTTAGTTTTATCTGTACCAGCTCCAGTTTCAGCATCTGCAGGAGATGGAGTATCACGAACCACATTTGCGAATGTATCATCCTATGGCTCTAAAGAGGGTCTAGTAGATGTTTCCTCAGTCACCAGAGTCTGCCTCTGAAAAATGAATTGATCCGTGGTGCTTTTATTCTTTGGCTGATGTAGTTCTAGGAGTGATTGTGCAACATGTTTGTCTGTTGCAATAGCTTTCCCTTTTCCTTCAACTACTGGTGCCTGAAACAATTCTAAACTTAAGTACTGGCTTTCCCTTTTCCTTCAGCTTTGGGTGACACTTGAGGTAGGTTCACGAAAAGCTACCCCGCCGACAGGTACCTAAAACAATCCAAACTTATCTGAATGCCTCGTTGGAGATCATATTCTTCATCTTCCACTTGAGGTTCATGTTCTGGTTGAGCTTTTTCATCTTCATCAACAAGCTGGAGAGACCTCTTTCCCTTTCGTACTTTCCTCACTTTACCCTTGTCGGCTTTCTTTAAGGAAGAAGGCTTGGTTGATTTTTCTTTCACAGGCTTTGTTTGTTTGGCTGGTACAGGTTTCTTGACAGGTGTAGGCTTTTTAGGCTTGTCAGCTGCAGAAGTTGTCTTCTTCTGTTCATCCCTTTTAGTAGTGGGTTTACGAGCAACCATATCCAAATACTGCTCGTAGTATGGTGAAGTTTGAATGGCTTCATTAATCAACTCTTTTGGAATATGTTTTCCAAAAACTTCATCCTTTTCACCTTTAGGAACGAACTTGAGATTGCCAAGAGGAAAGTCATCACCAGTAACGTAAAT
>BQNB010011607.1:0-21649 GCA_026074375.1 Tanacetum coccineum
AAAACCAAAATATATGCAATAAAATAAACTAATAAGATTAAGCTAATAAGTTTTAATAAGCTAACGATAAGCCGCACGAAAACAATAATGGGTCGGGCCCTAGAACCCTTTTTTTTTCCTCGTTGGGCCGAAATCGAACGAGGCCCAAAAGACCCCAAATAAGCTCAAAATAAGTCCGATCACAAAATAAGCTAACGAAATAAGCACAAGGGTTTCAAAATAAGCCGAATAAGTCATGGGCCGAGCCCATGACCCCTTTCGTTTCGTTCGCTATTTTGGGCCGAGACACACAACAAGCCCACAAACAAAATAAGCCCACGATGAGCTTATTTTTAAGCTAGGGTTTTCGGATAAAAGGAAATAAGCACGAATAAGCTCTAGACAACACATGATATTTTACCACAACAACCACGACATAAAAAAATGACCGACTCTTGTTTGTCTCCTTTTGTTCACGTCAAGACCAAACGCACCCTTTTTAAACCTTGCTTCGATTTTAAAGTTTCGATTTAAAACAAACGCATTGTACAACCATTGTTTGATTATTGTTTAGCTACAAGAAGTACAAATATTTAAAGATTTTGGAGACTTACAAGTTTGTGGTTTTCGGTTAGGAATTGACTCAAGAAAACAACCCAAACGTTGTTTTTGATTACCCGAAACTACTAGAAAAATGACCCTTGAGTGTTCTTGACTCTTTAATCTTGATCAAAACATGAAAAATGAAATGTTTCTTGGCTTGTTGGTCTCGTCCGATTATAAGAGGGATAAGGGCGAGAGTGTTTTGCTTTTTCTTTGATTTCCAAACATGCAAGATGTGTGTGAGAAATTGAAATGTATAGGGACATAAGAGGGGACTTACATGGAAGCAAAAGTTTAGCTCCCATGCTCCCTTGTGGTGGCCGGTCATAGTACAAAGTGGGAGGGAATCCTATTTGTTTCGTCTTGTGTCGGGAATCTACACCGTGACTAGTTTGAATGATAACCAAAACCGAGTGTTCTCGAAATTAAACATAGGATACTAAAACGTGTTTAGATTAAAAGATCTTGACTCAAAGTTGTCGCGTTTCCTTTGGTGTTTGGTATGTGCTTAATTACACATACCATTTTCCATTCTAAACGGACTTAAACGTCTAAAAACATACCAAAAATACATTGTATTTGTATGTTTGCATTTGTATTGTGCAGGAAACGGATATTCAAGAAAAGGAGCAAAAAGAAAGCCAAAAACAAACAAATCCAAGCACGAGATGGAAAGGACCAAGTCAAGTCAAAGCCTAAAGCCATCCGCATGAAGAAAATACAACTTGAAGGGCTAAAACTGCCAAAGCCTAAAGTTGTATTACAAAAGATTAAAAAGACAAGGGCCAAAACTGCCAACCGGGTAGAGATTGCATTCAAGTTATACAACTTCAGGGGACCAAACTGCCTACTCCCCCAAAAAAGTCTTCTTTCCCGCCCCAAAACCCAGTTACAACTGGTATGTCGCCCCATACCTTCTCCTCTGCAAAACCACTTCTCTCCCTAGCCAAAATCATTTCATCCACCCTACTACCCCCCCCAGTTGTATAAAAGCCATGTTGGCAATCCCTCACCTTTCCCAAGTATCTTCAATGGCTAAGATTGACTCCAAAGAAGCACAAATGAAATCAAAGGCTGGGATTTGCTTTGGATTCACCTCACACAACAAGCACACTTCGTTTTTGCTCTCCAAAGAAGCACAAGCTGCAAGTCCAAGACTTCGGCTATAAATAGAGCTTTTTGTAAGCCTTTGAGGCAACTAGTTAATCTTAGAATAACTTAGCTTAATTTTCAGTTATTTACAGCTTTTACTTTCAGCTTTGTAACACTTTCAAGTTTTAATGCAAGTTTGAGTTTTTAAAGTCACTTTCTAATTCCAAGTGTTAAGATTCTTAATTGAGTTGTTTTGTGTTCAAAAGCTCTTAATACAGCTTGTTTATAAGCTGTTTTCATTAAGTAAAACTAAAAAGTTAAGTAGTAAAGAGAAAATAACAAATATCACTCTCAAATATACCACAGCTTACTTATTGGATGATAAGCCAGTTATGGATGGGCTTATGGACTATCACTAGCTTGTTTTATACAAGCTAGAGCTTGTAGATTTGTTGTTTGACCCTGTTTTGAGCAAGGGTGTAGTAAGTCTCTCTTTTTCTTACTTTACTTATCTATTGCAGAACTGCTAGTTTATTTGATACAACTGTTAGTTTTAAGTTTATACTGCTAGACTAATTCATGCTTATTTAAGTGCTTATTATGGATTGAAAATTGCTTATAAGTGTTTTACTTTGTTATTTGATAATCTGTTTTTAATAAGTTTGAAATAAAAATGATTTTTGAAAAAGTTAAAGGCTGTTTTGAACAAGCAGTACTAACTCTAAGTTAGTACTGCTAGTTCATTTTTAGGACAGTACTAACTTCACACTAACAGTACTAACTCTAAGTTAGTACTGCTAGTTCATTTTCTTGGATTTCAAAGGTAGCAGTACTAACTAACACTAGCAGTACTAACTCCAAGTTAGTACTGGTAGTTAAAGAGTAGTATTAAACCATTTTCCTTTACTGTCCTTTTAGGGATAAGCTATTAAACTTATTCTCCTTTTTCAAAGTATTTTCACGTGTTCATCAGTCTTTAGTTTTCTTGCTTATATTATCATTAAAATTCTATTCTAGTTGCCTTATTCCAATTACTAAAGCTAATTTAAGGTTAGTGTGAACTTGCTTGTTTTAGCTTGTTGCTTATTTATTATTTGCTTTAAGTCTAGAATCTACCATTACTAACCTTAAGCTAACATACTAACTTTGCCTAGCAGTACTAACTCCAAGTTTAGTACTGGAAGTTAAAACTTTTATACTGTTTGTAAGTACTGTTGTGTTATCTTGTTTACTAACTTAGCTTTAATTGCTTTTGTATTTGCTTATCTAGAGTTAGTTTTTAGCTTATTTGATTGTCTTAAGTTTTATTTGAGCTTATTTGTGTCTTAGTGTAAAAGTTTTAAGTGTTTTTGCCATTCCTAGCTTTTATTCTTGTCCTAGAGCTTATTAATATGCTTGCCTTTCTTTTAAATGTGCAATTGCCTATACAACGTTTGGTACCCAACCCTAATCCTTGTCATATTCAAACACCAATCATCAATCGTCTCTCGATTTTCCATTTTAGCCTCGTTGGGACATAACGACCCGGGAACACTCTATACTGCTTCCGGTTTTCTTGGTCTCGCGTGACTTCGTCCCTTGTTGTGTGTTCACGTTTATTTCCATTTGTTTACATATTTAAGGGGTGAGTTCGCGCGGGTCAATTTTTGGCGCCGCTGCCGGGGAGGCTGAAAACGATTATCGTTACATTTGAAAATTTGTGTTTGATTCTGTGAATATTTTCTTCTATAAAAATATAAAAAGTACAAAAATATTTTTCATTTTCTTTTATTAGTATAATTATCATCTAAAAACAAAAGAAAAAACCAAAAATATAAAAACATTTTCCATAAAAAGAAATAAAATTCACAAATTGGTAAAAATACCAAAATATAATATTCTCAATTGAGGTATTATCATAATAACTTCCGGTGAACTTATTGGTTCCCAACTCGAATCAAAGATTTAAAACTTGCCATTTGTGTCTCTTACGACATACGGCTCACCTTGAAAAGTTAAACAAGCTATAAAGTGGGTAGTATGCTGTTTTGACTTATTTGATTATGTGTTTATCTTTTCTTATTGTTAACATGTTAGGCTAAATTGATTAGTGTTTGCTTAGGATTGCATGAAACCTATGTATAATACTTGATCTATTGCTTATTGTCAGTGGTGTGTGTGTTAGGGATTGAAAACTACCTATAATATGTACCTTAGCAAGAACGTCAATTTAAATGTGACTAATTAATGAACCCTACATCTTAGGTAGTTAATTAGGTGAGTATTTATTGCGTGTGATTGCTATTGGGCGAGCTTGACATTCTTCTAGGCTTCGTTCACTTAGGCCTTCACATAGATGCGGGATTAACCAACTCATAATCGAATAGGAATACTTTACATTACATTATCAAAGGTGTGACAATGCGGTAGATTAGGTAGATTTACTAGGGAGTAGTGTGTAACCTTTGCAGATTTCTAGACCGTTAATGTTCTGTCAAATTCTCTGTTTAATTGACTTTTAATGTTTTCGTCAGGATCAGTGACCGTGTTAACGGCAGGCAATTCTTATTTTAATCATTTAGTAGTTCTCTTATTCCAAGAATTACTTCTTTCAAATGCTTATGTCTATATTTGATCAATTACCAAGAGTTGGGTCCTGTAAACGACTTTAAACGTCAACAACGCGTTTCGGCACGTCCGTTCATAGTCTATATTAAATCTAAAACAGTTTATGACTATAAGATTTATTTCTCTAATATTCTAAGACTAACTAAACATATTTTTACATTTGCTAAAAATACAATAACTTTCAAGTCACGTTTTAAATCACGAACAAAGAACGATAGATATCCCTACAAGAAACAAATCATCTAGGATCCTTCCTAGGATCCTAACTCAACCGGCCACCACAAGGGAACCACAAGGCACTCTTTTAGGAGCTTTGTCTAATGCATGCATCCTTTACTTGTCCCATTTGATTTCAAAAACACACACTACACAGAAAACACACACAAAATCTCTCATTATTTTCTTCCTTCTTCCCTTGTCGTCCGAACACCCACACACACACAAACATTTTATTTTTCCATTTTTGTTCAAGAACATGAAGGTTTAAACACATCTGGGTTGATTCTATTGGTGTTTGGGTATATAAAAACAACATTAGGGTTGTTTGTCTAAGCTTTAATCCTCTTCGAAACCCTCTTTTGTAATTAATTATCTTTCAATAATTTTTGTACTTTTGGTAGTCTAATGATGCATACATGATAGTTGTACAATGCATTTTTTAAAAATCAAAAGCTAAAAATTTACGAAATAATCTTTAAAGGTGCGTTCGGTTTGAAGCCAAAAAAAAAGGAAAACAAGGAAAAAGTTATTTTTATATTTTGGTTGTGATGGTAGGATAATATTTTTGTACTTAATAGCTTATTGCTTATTTAGTTTATAAATAAGCTTTCGAAAAGCTTATTATAGCCTTTCGTGGGCTTATTTGGTCTCGAAAATAATAAGGAACAAAAGAAAGGTGGTTTTGGATATTTACTACTTTTGTCCTATTTTTATAGCTTATTTTGTAGCTTATTTTAAGAACTAAAAGTACTTTGTGGCTTAATAGCTTATTTTTAAGCTATACTTATTGGTTTTGGGCTTATAAAACCCACAACCTAAATAGGGGAAATAAGTCGCGGCTTATTTCCACCTTTTTGTGGTTTGGTTTATTTTCATGGCTTTTTGGTTGGCTTATTGTAAATACTATAAATACTTATTCGCGTATTTTATAACTCGTTGTTTGATTTTGCACTTTGTATATTTATGGAAGTATTTGTTTGGACTTACATATACCACGGCCCAACTAAGGCCCAATAGGCTTCGGCTTATTGTTGGGATCCTTCGTTTGGCTTATTTTTTGGCTTATTGGTAGTGCTTATCTTGGTCGAAATATATTGGTTAAAGAAGTTAGAATAGCTAATTGTGGTCATTGGGCCGAATAGCCCAAAACTAGTCCATTAAGCTCGCGGCTTATGGCTTATTTAGTTACACGACCTATTTTCGTTGACTTGCCAATTTACTTATTTGACTTTATCGATGTTTGGCTTATTTGGGCCTTAAGGCCCAATAAGCGAAAAACTAATCTTTTTGAACGTTTAAAACGGATTTTGAAACGTTTTATAATTGTATATATTAGGATAGTTAAAATAGTTGTTTGGAAAGCATGTTTTGATAAAACGTCACGTAAACGTAGATTTTGGCATTTTTGTCAAAAATTTGTTGATTTGAGGAAAGTGTTTGAAAATAAGGTTTAAAACTTTGAAAAACTTTTATAAACAAACGGGTCATGCCGAAATTTTATAAAATACTATACTTAGAAATATTTCACTAAAACTTACTTTTCTAAAATCCGACAAAAAGACGAAATAATAAAATATTATTATTTTAATAAATCGACTAAAAGACGACAAATATATTTTATAATTTTATAAGATATAAAGCTCTTACCATTCACCTTGTGTATCTAAAACGTGTTAATACTCATACTATAAACATTTAATCTAGAAAACTTGGGGTTTACCGGGAAGATTGTCAAAACATATTCGAATAATGGCTTATCGCTTATTTATCTATTTACTTCTTATATGTTACTCTTTATTCATTTTACTTGCCTATTTTTTTAATCAATATGAGTACATAATATCTAATATATATAACTACATTAGTATATTCTCTTTGAGTCCTACTTGTCGACCATCACATAACCAACAATACTAAAAACAATTATACAACACAATTATTTTTAAAACTCTTATGCATCAACCTTAAACATACATTTAAAACATATATCTGAATCGGACATTAATGGATTAGGTCGTGACTGGACGCCGTTGCACTCTATTTTTTGATCATCTTTTGTCAGCTACTATTTGCCTTTGTTTAAGGTGAGTTTCTCGTAGCCCCACTTTTTAAACTCTTTTCCGTTGAGGAAAAATGATACTCAAATCTATTTCAAACTGCTTTTACTTCTGTTCAAAACCTCTTATTCTTTGGACAATGCTATGTGCCTATGATTGCTTATGTGAATTCCATGAGATTTATTTATGCAAGTTCTATTTGAACTTCTATTCAATTACTACTTAGCTGACTGTGTAGCTTTAGCTGATAGGTGATAGGTTTGGAAATCTATAAGCTCGTGGACCACTATTGATGTGTTCATTGGGTTTGGAGTGTTATGGTATGATGTGTTGTTATGTTGGAAATCTAATTACTACTGCTTGCATTCTGCTTTCATATTGCACTATTCTCCACTATTAAATTCTAGCACAACAACTGGGTTTATTTCTAAACTTACGTGCTCACGAACTTTATGTTGACCTTTTCGAGTATCATTTTCAGGTGAAGCGAATGCTCAGTGATTGTCAAGTTAGCATGCCTATTAGCAGACCTAAGATCATCCCTTGAGGATTCTTCCCATGGAGACTGCATTAGAGGAGTTTTATTTATGTTTGTGTTCTGGAGCTTTTAGACATGTATCACTCCGATTTTAAGGAGTTGATTTGTAATAATTCAAACTATGTGATGCGTTTTCGACTTGTCTTGGCACAAGTACCCTACTTGTTGTCGGAGGACGTCGTAGCACTTTGTTAAAATGCATGTTAGTATTCTCTATTTTGACACCATGTGTTATGACGATCAATCCCTTCGTCACGCCTCGAGTTTTCGCCTTAGTCGGGTTGTGACATAGTGCATTCTATGTGAGCACGATTTTAAACCTATAGTAAGTATCCATCATTTTATATTGATTTTACTTGCTTTTTAAAAAACATAAAAACACAAAAATAATCATCTCTCGACCTTTAGACTTAGGTGACATACAATTCAAACCTACCTTATTAATCCCCTAGAAAATGATCACCCCCCCCCCCCTCCGGGTCTTGCCTATACTGCATTACAACGATTAGATACCTGCCTATGAGGGTTGTAAAACTTCGGTGTATCACCGCACGTTGCAATGTTGGATAACCTTGTAACTAAATTTTCTCGCGAGAACATGTTTTTTTGGTTATACACTTTTATGATAATAGATAATCGAGAGTGTTGTCGTGATGAATAAATATAGAATACAATGCATTTATAATTGGATTATGTATAAAATAAAGTTTATAACCACTACTTAATTCTCGATTTGTTGTATTTTGGTTGATTTATGAGTTATGACAGTGTTATCGATGATTGGTAATGGCGAAAAGTGGTAGCGACGTTGACGGTAAATGCCAATGTGCGTTGAGCTTGTAGACATATTATAAGTGTTTTTGTTTCATTTTTTATGAATCTGGAATGATTTCTATATTTTAATAATTTCATTTTGTGTTAGGATATCAACAATTATAGACAAATTAAAGAGAACCATGAAGTTAATTTAATGGAAGGCATATTAGTATTTTTTTTTCTTTTGAAAATTCAACATTCAATAAAGAGTGATGCTAGAACCACAAAAAACTTACAAAAAGTTTTTCACACAATGATGTGTCAAGTAAACTATTGGGTGTATTTAAGAGAGATAATTAAAAAGTAAGTTAACAATGCCATTAGCTTTATGACAAGTCACTTTGTAAATTTTTTTGTATAAATCTCTTTGTGGTTCTAGCATTTTCCTTCAATAAAAGACTAAATGATTTATATGTAGTTAAAATCAATATGATATTAATTGGGTTTTGTAGTTAACCATTTTCAGTTTCGAAAAGTGAAAGTACGCGGTTTTAAAAATAAAACCGGAGCACTTCTTGTGCTTACTGGTTTTAGTTTAAGTAGGTTATCAGCATACATAAAATTAAACATAAATTCAAATAACAGTAAAAAGCAATAGGCAAACAAGTTCTGATCACATAAAGCCATAAAAGATAAAAATATAAGAAAGCATAAATCAAGTAAAAGTAAAAATCTTTATGGATTTTCCATTTTATTGAATAATTATACAAATGCAAGAACTTAAGAAACAAATCACATAACATAGAAATCCCATGCTCTCAGCACTCAAATTTAAGCATTATAATTGGTTTTGGGGGTTTGATTGGAATTAACTCATAAAATTGTTTTGTTTCAGACACAAAGTGCGGCGGTTTTGAACAGCAAAATTGACGTATTTGCAGGTTTATTAGCAATTTTTAACAAACGAACAGGGGAGAAGCGTCAGTTTTTGTGTAAAACAGGCGTACTTTTGGTAACAAAAAGTTTTTTTTTTCTCAGCTTTCGCAAGAAAATTGAATAGAAACGACACGTAAAACAAGTATAAACCTTAATATGAATAGAAACAAGGCAAACATACTCCCCGATAGCGGCGTCAAAAACTTTGATATGTTTCAAAAGCTTTTAAATTTTATGAGACTAGAAATACTAGTTAATTGACTAAAACATACGGGAAAGTATACTCTTTCGAGTGTAGCTAATTTTGGTAAATCTAGGTTGTTCCAAGGGAGTAGGTATGTTTTAAATCCAAATATGGGTTTATAAAAAAGATCCCAATGATATTCACTATCACAAGATCAAGTTTGACTTAACAAATGAAGTTATTCCATACGCTAGATATAAATAGTTTGTTGTATCAAGATTATGAAAATATGTTTGTATGGGGCTGAGAAACATGAGTCTAGAAACCATATAAAGCAATGTAACGGCATAAACAAAGCATGCAAGAAACAAATAACGTGTAATTATCATGGAAAGCATATCTACCGATTATGCAAAGGAACCCTTTCGATCTATTATCCCGGACATAAAAAGCGCATTAAGATTCGTTTATGTCAAGTACACATACAAATATACTTCTCCTAATCATGTCGCCCAACATGAGATTAGGCCTTAAACACGAGATTACTTAGGTTGTTTACTAATTTATTAACCAATTTCCACAAGATTAATATTGAGTCATTATAGACAGATGACGTAAAACGAAGCGTTACAACAAACCCTTTCGACCTATGATCATCGCAATGACTCATCAAGAGGTAAAATATTATCCAAGTAATTCGTATCAAGTATATATACATGAGCAAAAATGCGCATGGCTATATAAGAATCATCATCACATCTAATAAAAGTCCCAAACAAACATAAAACGACTACTCAATAATTAAGCACATGACAATCATAGGAAACTTATAAAAGTCATAATATATCATATTGAGTAATAAGATTATACCAAGTTTCTAAGCGTAAGAATGAAAGAGAAAAGTCTTTGTGCCACAGAAGTGTAAAAACCCATAAATCAATTAACAACAATTGCAAGCTCATAACCCATCAAGTTTACGATCCCCGAGCGATGTCACTTCACTTATAGAACTGAGATATAGTTGGTTAGGTTGTTTAGGGCGATTTGGGAATGGACTCAAGGGATGAACTTGGTGTGAATTCACCCTTAACACGTAGTAATTTCTTGGTAAATTAATTTATCAATTCTCAAGGTTTAGGACTGATATAAATAAGTGAAAACACTCCCATAAACGTGCAAAGGAAGTGTAGTGTGGTATTTGATCGGTCTCATTGAGTGCTAGTTAATATGTGCTCCATTAATGAGCTCTGTGAAGTAACTAACACGAAGTTCGCCACACATTTTTTCCAAGCCGGTGTACTTCGTGGTGTATTCAAATCAGCCAACGACTAGGTAGTACACCTCACTTGGTTGTAAGAACAATGCACTTGGGACTTTTTTACTCCTTTTTTCCGTGTTTGTACTTGAAGTCTTTACCTTGACGAGCACTTGCTAACTTCACGCCCATTCTTCCATCTTTTACTCCTTTTTAACTATATTGATCCCACAATCAATATTTATTGATTAAGTGCCGAAATTCCAATAAATACGTGCAAATACATAGATAAATGATGTAATATCGAGGGTAAAAATATACTAATTAGAGTGTTATTAAACCGTATATCCCATATCCTTAATATTTTTATAAAACTTACAACATCTATGTTGTGTCATTTACAAATATTATTATCAGTATACATTAAATTAATATATATGCACGGAATCATAAATATCAAAATAAAAGCACGAGTTACTGTGATATTAATTTTTTTTTTGGAACGGCGATTTTATTAGAAACAAAAACTAGCAAGGAGCTAGATTACAAAACAATAATATAGGGGTTTTTGAGCCATTCGTTTCATCCGAACGAGGCTTTAGATCTATACTTACACCAATAAAAAGAACTAGCAATGACATTATCAATAAGCATCGACTTCGAAGGTTTTCTCTCGTCAAATAGGAGCTTGTTTCGATAGATCCAAACGTACCACCAAATGGAGTACCAAACTCTTCGAACATCTTTTTGAGTTTGGAATCCATACGAATTGAAACAAGCCAAGACTTCCATTCTGCATATGAGTTCAAGTTTGCGTGATCCAAATTCCACCGCTCAATTCCTTTTAGCAATGATCCGTACCAATCCAACCTAAAAACAAATGGTCCGTCGATTCAATTGCATTATTCACAAATGGACACGACATATCTGAATTGTCAATACCTCTACGAGTATTGTTTGAACAGGGTAGGTAAAGCATCGGTCTTGATTTTCCAGGCAAGGAACGTTGTTTTTTATCGGGACACACTTTACCCATCATAGTTTAGTCTTCCAATTTCGGATGGCATGATCTCATCTATACGTCTACGAGCAGAGGACACCGAAAATATACCCGTACTCTCCAGATTCCAATTCCATCTGTCAGCCGAAGGTACGATAGTGAAGAACCGAACATTTCTACCGAGCTCTCGAATTGGTTTTGCTCGATACCCCCTCTAGAGATTCGAAGGGGAAAAGGAGCAGACCTAACTCGTGTCGCTATCTTGGAACTAACGTAACTTCCTTTAAGGTTTCAAGCGCGCATAATTGGGGCGAAATAACGTCTTTAAAAATTCCCCTAGTATGCCAATGATCCCAACCAGAATTTGGTGCTCCTCGTTTCCCATCTTATGTGTCAGTTAATCAAAAACGTACAACTTTTCTTTGGAGAGATCGAACTTCACCTACAATCGTAAGCAAACATGATTTGCAGTAGACGTCTATTCCGAATGAATTTTACCACCACACCGTGAATAGGCCATTACTTTAGTCCAAGAGATGTCTTTTTGCGAGAGAAAACTTCCAAACCTCTTAATCATTCAAGGCCTCTATTTAACGCAAATAAGCTAGACAGCCTAGCCAGCCTCGTTTTTTGTCTGTCAAATCATTATTCCATTTAACCCAAGAAGCCTTTGTTACCTCCCGGATCATGGCCATTAATGAATTGACTTCTAATAGAATCCAAGATATGATGCACCTTGAAGGAACTTTGAAAATAGACATGTGATAAAGACTGGCAAATAGATCCTAAAAACCGATTTCAACAAAGTTAATTACGTCTCCAATGATAAAGTTTTTGGTTTTCCATTGGAAGCCGTGACTTCACTTTTTTCACTATCTCTTGCATGCTTGAACACGTATCATAGAACCTCCACTCTAGTCCCAAGATAATAGTATGGGACACTTAAGAACGGTGACATCTAACTTTTGCAGCCGCGTGGATGACCTGAGCGCTTTTCTCATTAATCCCTATTATCTTATTTTGTTCAAGTTAATCTTAGGCCCGAAGCATGGAAAAAAGCATTTCAAAACGATGAATCAAGTGGAGATATTACCCGTCACTCCACTCCCCTAAGAAAATAAAACCCACTTAATCATCACGCTCTATTTAACGCAAATAAGCTAGACCGCCTAGCCCGCTCGTTTTTTGTCTGTAAAAACATTATTCCATTTAAACCCAAGAAGACCTTTTTTCTACCCGGATCATGGCCAATTAATGAAATGACTTATATTAGACTCCAAGATACGAAGCACCTTTGAAGGAACACTTTTGAGAATAGACATGTGAAGACTGGAATAGATCCTAAAACCAATTTTCAACAAAGTTTAACGACCACCAATAGATAAAGTTTTGATTTCCATTTGGAAGCGAGACTTCTCTTTTTCCTACTATCATCTTGCCATGCTTTGAACTGTATCATAGAACCTCCCACTATAGTCCCAAGATAATAAACGGTCACCTAAGGGACGAGACATCCTACTTTGCAGCCGCTTGGATGGACCTGAGCACTTTTCCACATAATCCCCTTATCTTACTTTTGTTCAAGGTTATCTTTAAATGCCCGAAGCATGAGTATAAAGCATTTCAAACGTGAATCAAAGTGGAGGATATTACCGTCACTCCACGCCTATGAAATTAGGCATCATCCGCATAGAACACATGCGAAAGACATAAAGATTTATCTAAACCACTATACTTTAATAATTCCCCGCGTTACGATCCTTTGAAAAGATAAATGAAGGCTCTCCATCACGTGGTAAAGAGGAAGGGGGTTAAAGGATCCTTGTTTACCCTTTATAGAATTGGAACTCATTCGTAGGACATCCATTGACAAGAATAGAACCCTTAGAAGAAGTTAGGCAACTTTGAATCCAGTTACGCCATTTACACCAGAAACCGAACTCTTTAAGAACATCATCTAAAAAATCCCATCTAATCGAATCGAAGGCCTTTAAACAATCGACCTTAAATATTAGAGTTTTCTTCTTCTTTTTGGTACACCACTGGAGAATCTCATTAAGAATAATTAATAAAAAAAAAAAAAAACAAGGAAAATCGGTTTTTCTAACATTTGTCTTTCGACGATAAAGCAGATTGCACTTCATTAACTAATGTCCCCTAAAACATTAAAAAGTCTGGTTAGACAATAATCTTGGCAATGTCTTGTTGATACTTCCATTGAGGCTAAATAGGTCTAAAGTCTTGACCAGTTTGCGTCGGGACTTTTGGGATCAAGCTATATTGATTAGTTACAAAACCAGGAGGAATTTCTCCATGAATGAAAGATATGATTTACAGTTCATATAACAACGTGCTCAATCAACAGGCCAAAATAATGCCTATAAAAGCCAAATGAAAACCGTCATGGCCCGGGGATGGATTTGTCTGTGCCCAGCCCCACAACAGCCGTTTTAATCTACTGTTTAGAAAAACTTTCTTCGCTCGTGGTCACTGACTTTTGATCTTCGGAAATAGTTTTTGGAAATTCCTCATATCATATTAAGCACGCTCTCCGAAGGTTTAGCGAATCTATCCTGAAAATGAGAAAGAAATTCTTGTTGGTACATCATTAGGTGCTCTTACAAACGCCTTCAATCGTTAATACCCCTGATGTTCATTTGATTCGTTTTAATTTCAAAATTCCGTGGAAAAAATTTGAGTTTTATCGCCTTCGATTGACCATTCGATCTTGGCCTTTAAGCCAAATCATGGAATGAATATGATTCAATGTTACGAAGCAGCAGCACAACACCTCCATTCTTTTTTCCGACTTCTACCTCTGTACTGTACCTTTGTCAATAACCGCATCTAATGGTTCAATCCTTCTTAGATTTGCAATTAGTAGAAACTGTCTTTATCTTTTAGTTATCTTTAATCCAAATATTGATGTGAGCTTTTAAGGAATTTCAATTTACCGCTATGTTACGGCATTCCATTAGAGGCAACAGAAGGGGCAGGGAATTCTAAGTTGAAGTGACGTAATCATGAAAAGCCCTCGAGGAATGAATCCAATGGTATGAAAGAATCGGAAGGGAAAGGACCATAATCATGGCCGACTCTCGAAGAAGTATCGGTATGTGATCGGATAAGAATCTGTCCAACAGTGATGCCGCTAATGGTGAGGGAAATTATTTAGCAAATCTGTTAGATACAAAAATTACTTAACTTGCTCATTTTGGTCGCGAACTTATGACACCAAGTGAAAGCACTGCCTCCAAGATGAAACTTCTTCAAGACCCGTGAATTAATAAAAGAATTAAAAATATTCGCCCCAAGAAACATTAAAATTAGTACCAACCTGTTGATTTGACGCGAATCCTCATGAAGTCCCCCTATTCACAACCTCTCCTTGCCCACTGATTAATAACTGCGCAAGTAGTCCCAAAGCATACGTTATCACGCGGATCATGAGAGCATAGACCGCAATTAATCATGAGGTCAATACCGTTCAATAACCAAACACCCTAATTAATGATAAAAAAAATCCGAAAGAGTGAAGCTTTTTTTTTACAAAAAAATGTTGGGATTCAAACACATAAGAATTACACCATGAATTGCAAACCGAAATTACTATGCAAGATCTCAAAAGTCGGAATTACCCCAACACGAAGACACTGAATAGATCAATATCCTTCCATCTTTGTTACTTGAATCGCTAGAAAATTCACCTTATTTCTTCACCATAACTCCTTTGCCACAAAATCTTTTTTGCCTTTGAGAGTGGCTTTGTATATTAAGGGACAAAAAATTCATCTATCTACAATCGACGCTCCTTGAGATTCAATGATATCGGACAGATTGTTAATCACCCCATCCATGTTATAGCCCATTGTTTGGCCAACTTTCACCACTTCCTCCATAAGACTCAATGAATGAGCCCCTGAACTCGGTGCAATGATTTCTTAAAACACGAACGAAACTTGCGGATTTCATCTACTTTTCTTTGAGTTGGTATTGTTAGAATCTCCATCGTCTTCGTTGAGCTTCTCCTCTTCAAAGTCATTAACAGACTTCTTATCCCTTCCCCCCCCCCCCCACTTCCCCCCCCCCCCCCCCCCCCCCCCCTCCCCCCCTTATCCAACCCCTCCCCCCCACCACCTGTATCAATCATTGTCGTTATTAGGTGTAAAACCCGGTGGGAATTTGGGACTTAGATTGTAACACTCTCCTATGTTTTTGATCCTTTGTATTTTTGTTAAGCAAAGTATAGCCAAAAAGGATCCACAGATGAGTCCTTTTTTGAACCAACCTTCATTTTCAAAAACTGTATTGGAACTTCCGAACGACGTTGCTACATTCTATTCTCAGATTCAAGGTTCTTTCATTCCTTCTTCTTAATGAATCGTCATCAGATATTCTCTCTCCGAGTCCTCCACCATGTCAGGGGTCCAACCAGGGACTCCTTAGCACGAATTCCAATACACTTTTCAACGGAAAATGATCTTGATGTTTTCATAATTAATTTGAGATTTGACTTAGTGGAACAAAAATAATCGTTTCCTAGTGGTAACAATTCCCATAGAGTCCATTTGTGGTCGATAAGTTCCCCCACCTGGTGACAATTCTTTTGAAGTGTTCACAAAGTCTGGGTCATAGTTTTAATGGAAACACCTTCAATTTTCTACCAACAGAATGCGACCATCAGGATTGATATCGAAAGAAGCTTGGCGAATTTCCGAGAACCAAGAGCTAATCCCAATTATCGAGGAATGCCTCTTTCGATGTCTCAGAGGTGAAAAATTCTGAGACGAACACACAATTCACTAAGTAAACTTACATTCAAGGTCCACAAAAACCTTCGTTCATAAGAGCGTTCTTGAGATTGGAAGGACGCAATTCTTTAATCCTACCAATTAATGTGAAGATAAGTCTTTGGAGAGCGCAAATCTTAGTCAAGAACATTGGCGGGGTGTCATGATCATCGACCTTTATGATTTTTTACCGCATTCATATGAATTAGAACTCCCAGAATCCCTACTATTAGGACGAGGCGAATTAGCAACCTTCTTATGATCTGCCCCTTGACCCTTGTTCAAAGTAGCTCTTTGAAATCTTGCCTTATTAGCGTGAAGCTTGAATTGACCCACCCAAATTGTGCATAAATTGTTCACCAAGCGATCAACATTAAACACGTTGATAAAACGAACAAAACCAAAACGTTTACCTTCTTTCGTCCTTTTCCGAGGGATAAACGAATCAACAACATGTCCGTATTGTTTACATGATTGAAATAGCTCTTTTGCAGAAAAATTTTCCGGAAAATTTGTAACATAAATGGAGATAGAAATACGATTAACGTCGTCCTCTTTGGATCTACGACTCCCCATTAGAATCTTTGGATTGAAGGGAGATCAAGATAAAAAAGAGATTGAAAAGAAAAACAGATCAGGGTTTCAATGACAGCGAGATTAAACGGAAACGGAAACGGAGTCTAATTGATTTAAAGAGGAGAATAACAAATCTAAATTACAAAAACCCAAGATGAGAAACCCGCCTAACACGCTCGATATGAGATTAATCAATCAATGATTAATCCCAATTTCAGGGGTTATAACAGGATTCAAACAAAAGGGAAGAAGAAATTTAGATTGTTAATTTGTGGAGTTTGAAAGTCATCTTTGTTAGAAGATGTTCATCAATTAGGGTTTTTGAATTGGGGGTTTGTTTGAAATTTAAATTTCACTCACACACACAAAGTATATGCACATGTTGACTTATAGTATTTGTTGTCTTTTTATATTAACCTTCCTCTGTGATATTAATTAAATAAATGAGATTATACATATATGAACGACTCATGTTATTGTTTGTTATGCGATTAAGTAAGAATATCTGGAAAAGTTTTTTTTAAGTATCACATTCAATAACGACTCAAGTTATTTCTCTTTATATGTTTAAGCTACGCGTACACGAGTTTAAAGATTAAATTCGGCTAAAATTATTATTAAAAGAATATAAGAATATCAAAATAAAGATAAGACCCCATGGCTATGGGTTACAGTGAGATGAATATAAATACCCGAGATTGTACATATAAATACGACAAATAATTTTCTAAGAGTAATTACGTCCCACTAAACACGTATAATGTTTAAAACATGATATTAATAATTAAATTAAAAAAATAAAACTAAACATCATGTTTGAGTTAAACAAAGTCAAATAATCCGAACAACAAAAATATATAAAAATTCATAATTAATATTGATACACTTTACAAACACAATCACTTAACCTTAGGGCATCCACTATGGTAAACATTTTCTAAAGGTTTATATTTATGTTATGACATTAATTTATAAACCCTTTTTATTATAAACTTATCCCTAATAGTTTTATAAATATTTTGCATAATTCAAGGTTTAAACCTTTTGATGCCACACATATTTTTATAAAACTTTTGATAAACCATAGTTTTTAGAGTTAATTACATAAATGGTCCCTGTAATTTGTCGGATATCACGGAAATGGTCCCTCAAACCTTTTTTTTGGGATCTCCTCTCCATGGTTTCAACCCATTATGGGTTTAGTCCCTTGACCAATAACTCTGTTAGTTGACTGTTAAGTTGAAAGGTATTTTGGTCCTTTTACATTAAAACACATCAAAAAAACATTTTAGTCCCACAAACACCACAAATTCAATTTCTCTTCTTCATTCTCATACTTTCTTCACACTGATCAAAATATTCACACCATCACCTCAAAAATAACTCCTCCTTACTAACTCCAAATTATTCACACCACCACCTCACTATCAATAACTGTCGCCACCACCTATCTTCATCATGTCTCCAAATCTGCGGCACCACCATGTCATTCCGCATCATTAAATTCTGACCAGCCCACCGTGATTACCATCTCACCATCCAAATTTTAATGTAGGTGCGGGTAAATTAGATTATGGAGGTGCGGGTATCTTTCAGATTTTAATATAGGTGGGTGGCCGGATCGAGTAGAAGTTGGGTGGCCGGATCTTTGTTTGGTTGTGTGTATGACGGATCTTCATGGAGGTCGGTGTAATATTATGACATGTTATTAGTGTCATAATCATCCCATATTGAATTGTAGGTTACATATACTTAAATATATAGTCATTATGTAATTAAACCAATTCAATATAATTATGAGTGCTCTTAATGGTACTTATATTGATCGTTTTATTTGATAGTATTGATGGACATACTAAATTTTAAGCCTATATATATGCCTAGTCCTCTCTCTACCCAAAACACACAACAAGTAGAATTACATAGCTATCCATCAAGCTCTCTACAATTAAGTAGGTTAAGGGAGAGAAACTAGTCGTGTTCAAGTGTTCTTCATATTATGTCAACATCCTCTACGACTTCGGGTATGTTGTACCTTTTCATCTTATATATGTGGTTATTATCTTATTCTAAGATCCTAATGGCTTAATAGTTTAATGTGTTAATCATGAATTTGATGCTAATGTCTACACATATAATTGCTTACATGTGGTATCTGAGTCATGGTTTTGAGTAAGATAATAATCCATATTATAAATGATTTCGTATTGTTAGAGTCTTAAACCATTAAAATTTTGTTCTATGATGAAAAGAATTTTTTTATTGTGATCCGTATGTTGCTTGTATATTTTCATGATTATATGTGATGAACTACATGAATTATTTGGTTTATGCATGTAAATGAAATGTTAGATTAAGTGAAAACTTATGTAAGTTGTAAATATTGATATTATAGTATGCATGTATATATTTTTGTATGCATGAAACTAAAATCTATATTGTTATCTCAATTGCTTCCGCTCGATTAATGATAATTTCATTTTCACATATAGTATTATAGATTTTTTTTAAAACTTTTCATCATTCATTTGACAAATGTTTTATTAACTAGTAGCCATTTTTTAATGATAAAAAAATGATAATGGTGTGATTTATTATCTTTTGGATGAATACGGTTGAATAATAAAAAATATTATTTGTCATGTGTTTACGTGTGCTTATGATATGAATGAATCAAAGAAGGCAAAGACTAGTTTTATTCGTTGTGTAAATTATGACGATCATTATTTATTACTATCCATAAACTTATATATGTTTTATTGTATCATTAATGTTTATATCCCTTTTATGGTTAATGTTCATGACATCTATAGTAGCAATGTGATTATTGCATGACGTTATGACATTGATTGTTGTTATAATTTGTTGATTCAACAATTAGTGTTAACTTTTGTGACTTTAGGGCCAGTTTGGTTTGTGGGTTTAGATTAAAAGATTGGGATTTGGACTAAAGAATTATGTTTGGTATGTATTCGTTGGTATTCTGTACGGTAGTGAACCCCCCAAAATCATCCATGTGAAACACCTAACTAGTTGGCCTGACTTTGAATGGTTTTAAGATTTCAGGAGTACTTTTTAATAATATAACATTTATAATCATTCATAGCCACACACTATTCTTTTACCCAATTAGTATATTAATAAATTAATATAAAATTTTATATTTTATTTCTAACTTACATTCTCTCTCTTTTACATCAAATCTAAATTCTAATCCAAATCCAAATCTAAATTCAAATTCAAATCATAATCCTAAACCCACTTACGAACCAAACGGGCCCTTAATTGTTTCTCATTATGTTTGATAATTAAATTGATATTGAAGAATTTGATGTTACAAAATTTGAAATAGTTTGTAACATCATTATGTTTTAAATCTCAATTGATGGTTTTAAAGTTAATCATTTATTGCTTTTAAGAATTTGACGCTACATAACTTGAAATATGCAACGATAATGTTTAATATGCAACGATAATGTTTAATTGTTTCTCATTATGTTTGATAATTAAATTGATATTGAAGAATTTGATGTTACAAAATTTGAAATAGTTTGTAACATCATTATGTTTTAAATCTCAATTGATGGTTTTAAAGTTAATCATTTATTGCTTTTAAGAATTTGACGCTACATAACTTGAAATATGCAACGATAATGTTTAATAATTATTTTAAATGACTAATTACAGAAATTAGATGTTACAAAGCTTGAAATATGTATTGTTACATAACTTGAAATATGTAACGATAATGTTTAATAATTATTTTAAATGAAAAATTACAGAAATTAGATGTTACAAAGCTTGAAATATGTATTGCTTGTAACATCCGTATGCTTTAATATCTTCATTGATTACCTTTAAAGCTATGAGTGAGATTAATTTGTTTGTCACTAAAGTGACGAAGTTAATTACAAATTTGTAGTCATATAATTTATGTTGTCTTAAAGCTATTTATTTATTACATGACATTAAGCGAGATTAATTTGTTAGTCACCAAAGTGACCAAGTTAATTTCAAATTTGTAGTCATGTAATTTATGTCGTCTTAAGAATGCTCTTATGAATCTTTTATTAGTTGATAGATATTATGAATTTTTCCCAAAGCAAAAAATTATTCTTCTATAACTAATAATCTTAAAGATGAAAAAATAGTATACTTTTGTCATATGTATATATAGATATTCAAAGATGCTTATATATTTGACGAAGTCTATTTTATTTTCTTGTAAAGTTTCATTGCATACTAATAATGATGAAGATATATTGTTGTGTTTACCCAAAGGAAACCAATAATATATATTTTATTTATTTATATCATGCTTCTTTAGTTACCTTGTTTACCGGTGTGAATTTCTTCGAATGGAGCAAACAAGTCACTTTCCATTTAGGTACTTTAGATTTTGACTTGTCGCTGTTGTAGGATAGGCATACTGACCTTAATAATGCTAGTTTAAAGGCTCAAAAGTCACACCATAAGGCATGGACAAGGTCTAACAGACTCTGCTTGAATTTTATGCAGATGAGAATTGCCAACAACATTATTAAGTCTAAGACTTGACATATTACCCCAGGTTGCGTGACGAGGCTGTTTACTCTCATTTGAATTAAATTTCAAATCAATCAACTATCTTATCAAGGTGAGTTCATAGCCTCGCATTTAAATCTTTTGAATGTTTTATAAACCCGCGAGGGGGATACGTGCTATAAACCATGAATACAAGTGTTTTTTCCAACTGTATGCTATCCTGATATATTATTGCCTAAGTTACCTCCATTTGCCATGAGGCTCCTACAACATCTTTGGGTAGAGGCTCCCACCATATCTTTGGGTAGAGGCTCCCACCACATCTTTGGGTATAGGCTCCCACAATATCTTTGGGTAGAGGCTCCCACCACATCTTTGGGTAGAGGCTCCCACAACATCTTCGGGTAGAGGCACCCATATGGAAACAATTTGTAACAACTTGAATTATGGTTAATGTTTGGTTGCATGAGCTTAGAGCAATAATATTGTTTTCCATGATAATTGTATTCGTTGTAATTATTACCACTTATGAT